>JADLZL010002391.1:0-35112 GCA_015844335.1 Chrysopogon serrulatus
CGCCCGCCGCGCTGGATTCCGCGGCCTCCGCCTCGATCTCGCCGCAGGGCCCTCACTCTGGTGACCACGCCTCGCCTCTCTCCTCCTTCCTTTCATTTTCATTTAATTCCGTGACCGCACCTCCACTGCCTCTTCTGTTCGTTGCTACTACAATACTACTAGCCTGCCTGACGATGCCCGGCTGCCCCTGCCTTGTGTTCGGATTGCGATTGCGCGCCCTGCTGCTGGGTTGGGTTCGCTGGATGGCCCTCTAGGAGGCCGGGTGAGGGAGTGATTTGCCCTGTTGGCTCCGGAGGCTTTGAGACTTGGAATCTGTTGGGCGTCATCGATCGGAATCATCTCCTCGTGACCTTGGCACCAGGACACACTGTTCACGCCATGCTTCTTTTTTTAATTAGGTCAGATTTGGGATGCTGCAATTCTATCACGCACTCGCCTTCAACGCAGCCTCAGATCAAGTGTCGGGGTAGTTAAAACATGCAGCTGGCGGACGTCTTATCTTCTTTGATTTAACTCTGTTATTTTTACATAGTTCCAGCTTTCCATTTCATATCTCCTTGGTAGGAGTAATATACATACATACTAGTATATTTCACGTACTCTGCCCATATTCATCAGACCATAGTGTGTAGTGTGTGTGTCACCCTGGCCTCACATGCCAATGACATGTATCAGCTGTCTTGGATTACAAAGATCCCATTTTTACTTAGTCTTAAATGGAATGGAACTTGCACTGCACACTGCTGACTCATTGAATCATTAACTTCCTGTGTTTAGGAGGGGTGTTCACAACCAAGTGTGCCTGCAAAACTTTTTCTTACCACATTTGATGCAGTTCGGTGTGCCTTTGTAGCTGGATGGTGACTGGTGATTGTTTTATTATATTTACAAATATGATCAAATTTATTGTCTTTATTTGCCCAAAAATTGATATTCCATGTTTGCCTAACGTACACCTGCATGAGTTGCTTTTCTCAAACCCCTCATGATTTCAGTTTTGTCCCTTTTGGGTAGGTATTATGGTCATGAAGATGGAGCTTGAAGACGATGGTGCCATGGGAGGAACTGGTGGCACATGGACAGAGGAGGACCGAGCTCTTGGCTCTGCCGTGCTTGGAGCTGATGCCTTTGCATATTTAACGAAAGGAGGTGGTGCCATATCTGAGGGCCTTGTCGCTGCATCTTTGCCGGATGACTTGCAGAACAAACTCCAGGAGCTTGTCGAATCCGAGAGCCCTGGCACCGGTTGGAACTATGCCATCTTCTGGCAGCTCTCACGCACAAAGTCTGGTGATCTCGTCCTTGGATGGGGGGATGGCTGCTGCCGTGAGCCCCGAGATGGAGAGGCGGGAGCTGCTGCTTCTGCAGGCAGCGATGATACCAAGCAGAGGATGCGCAAACGTGTGCTGCAGCGGTTGCACATAGCATTCGGGGTTGCCGATGAGGAGGATTATGCCCCTGGTATTGATCAGGTCACAGACACGGAGATGTTCTTCCTAGCATCTATGTACTTTGCTTTTCCACGTCGCGCTGGTGGCCCTGGACAAGCATTTGCAGCAGGTCTCCCTCTCTGGGTTCCCAATAGTGAGCGCAAGGTATTCCCAGCCAACTACTGTTACCGGGGGTTCCTCGCAAATGCGGCAGGATTTAGGACTATTGTTTTGGTGCCATTTGAGAGTGGTGTCCTTGAACTGGGCTCAATGCAGCACGTAGCTGAGAGCTCTGATACTATCCAGACCATACGGTCTGTATTTGCAGGGACAAGTGGTACTAAGGCTGCAGTACAGAGACACGAGGGAAATGGTCCTGCTCATCCTGAAAGATTGCCTGGTTTGGCGAAGATTTTTGGGAAGGATTTGAACCTTGGACGGCCTTCAGTTGGGCCGGCAGCTGGTGTATCTAAGGTAGATGAGAGGACATGGGAGCAGAGGAGTGCTGCTGCTGGGACCTCATTGCTACCGAATGTCCAGAAAGGATTGCAAAATTTCACTTGGAGTAAGGCTCGTGGGCTGAATTCTCATCAGCAGAAGTTTGGCAATGGTGTGTTGATTGTGAGCAATGAGGCAGCGCACCGCAACAATGGAGCAGTGGACAGCCCCAGCTCAACGCAGTTCCAGCTTCAAAAGACGCCGCAGCTTCAGAAACTGCAGCTTCAGAAATTGCCGGTTGTTCCGAAAACACCGCAGCTAGTGATCCAGCAGCCGATGCAGCCACAGGTACCTAGGCAAATTGATTTTAGCGCCGGGAGCAGTTCCAAGCCTGGTGTGTTGGTTACAAGGGCAGCTGTCCTGGATGCAGAGAGTGCAGAGGTGGATGGCTTGTGTAAAGAGGAAGGGCCACCGCCTGTTATAGAGGACCGACGGCCAAGGAAGAGGGGAAGAAAACCTGCAAACGGGAGGGAAGAACCACTTAATCATGTCGAGGCTGAGCGCCAGAGGAGGGAGAAGCTCAACCAGCGGTTCTATGCACTTAGAGCTGTTGTGCCAAACATATCGAAAATGGACAAAGCATCCCTGCTGGGCGATGCGATAACGTACATCACTGACCTCCAGAAGAAGCTCAAAGAGATGGAGACAGAGAGAGAAAGGTTCTTGGAGTCCGGTATGGTGGACCCAAGGGAGCGGGCGCCTAGGCCGGAGGTGGACATCCAGGTGGTGCAGGACGAGGTTCTTGTTCGAGTGATGTCTCCAATGGACAACCATCCAGTCAAGAAGGTGTTCCAAGCGTTCGAAGAGGCAGAAGTCCGCGTAGGTGAGTCAAAGGTGACGGGCAACAACAACGGGACAGTGGTGCATTCTTTCATCATCAAGTGCCCTGGCACTGAGCAGCAAACGAGGGAGAAGGTGATAGCGGCAATGTCTCGCGCGATGAGCAGTTGAGCAGAGCAGCGTAGGATCAGATTGGTGCAGTAGAGAGGTGATGGTTTATCCTGTTGGTTGCGAACAAGAGGCGGCGGGTCGATTGTCGATAGGAGAGTTGTAGGTGGAGAGAAGCAAGATGAGATTCTTCTGACTTTAGCAACACAACAACAAAATGGGGCTCGAGTTAAGCAGCCATTGTACGGTAGGTTTCTTTTGGTTCGTCCGACCATGTAGTTTTGATGTTTTGTTTGGGATGGATGGATACTGTGCTCCTAATGTAAGCTTGATGATGCAGCAGAACAATAAACAGCAGTACATGTTCTTTTCTTCTTTTCATGCTTGGTTTGGAAATTAAATTTATTGCAAATTTTCTTTTACTTTCCTTTTGTTTATATGATGATAGTAGTTCAGTATGTTTAAGAGAAGCGATGGATTAGCTTGATGGATGACAGAAGAATGTAAGGGTAACATTGCTCTTTTTTTTTTATTTCTCTATCTTCCTCCTGGCTATTTCTTCCGTCCCCCAAAAAAGTATTATTTTAGACTTTTTAAACATTATTTGATCATTCATCTTGTTCAAAACTTTTATATAAATAAATCATTAGTAAAGTATATCTGATGATAAAATAAGTCATAAGAAAATAGATAATGCTTGTATAAATTTTTTAAATAAAACGAATGGTTAAACAAGATATCTAAAAGTCTAAAACGACAGGGAGTACGTCTTCTGTTCTTCCTCAAGAAGCACATGCAGAGGTGTAAAGCGAGAGGAGTAGCGGGAGGTGTGAGGGTGTGAGGCTACTCGACGCTAGCGAGGCAAGGGGCTGAACCACCGGCCCCGCCAAGCTCGCCTCCTGGTCACGTCGGCGACTATGGCCCTGTCACCAATCACCAGCCATGAGCTTGAGGTTGTCCTCGTCCTCACCATGCATGGACACTACAGGAAATAGTTGCTTTGCCGAGTGCTTGGAGCACTCGAAAAAGCCTTCAGAAAACAGTTGCTTTGTCGAGTGCTTGGGGCACTCGAAAAAGCCCCCAATACATTTGGCAAAGGCTTTGTCGAGTGCCGCACTCAGCAAAACGCACTCGACAAAGGTTTTTTTTTGCCGAGTGCCCGGCACTCGGTAAAGATCAAAATGAAAAAAATGAAAAAAAAACTTCAAAATAATAGAATTTTTTTAATTGGAGGAAGGCTCCACCGACCAGCGCCCATCCATCTCTATCCGGTGGAATTTTTTGGTATTTTTTAAAACTATTGAACTCGACCTCTCCCTCGCGTAACACCTTCCCTACCACTGCACTACACACTCACATTTGTCTATATTCCATTTTAATTTCCTAAATGTTATGCAAAATTGAGTGAAAATTGCTTGTTTGAGACTATAAATGAATTCAAATAAAAACTTATCAACTACAAAATTTCATAACTTTTCGAGATCTACAATTTTTATTTAAGGAGTTTCTCCGTCTGAGATCGTTTATAAAATTTAAATTTTAAATTTGAGTGGATTCAGATGCTACGCATGACAAGATGAATTCAAATGAAAAAAATTGTAAACTACAAAGTTTTATAACTTTTCGAGATCTATAACGTTTATTTTAGATGTTTCCCCATCTGAGATACTTTTAAAATTTAAATTTCAAACTTGAGAAATGTGAGCATACTTTTCGTTAGCAAAATTAATTCAAATTTAAAAGTATTCAACTACAAAGTTGTATAATTTCTTAAGACTTACATCTTTTATTTTGGTCATTTGATCATCCGACATAGTGGTAGAAACATGTTTTATAAATTTTATGTATGTCTCTTTTGTAATATCGTAAACTATGGGAGAGATATGTAAGATTTATGAATAGATTTAATTTTACTTTATTAAATTAAGAAATAGCCAAAATAAAAGATGTATATTTTAAAAAGTTATACAATTTTGTAGTTGAAATTTTTTTATTTAAATTAATTTACTGCTCCAAAATATACTATGAAATATATCTTTATGGAGTGCTAAAAAACACTTGGCAAAGATCTTCTTTGCCGAGTGTCAAAAAAATAAAATTCGATAAAGAGGCTTCTTTGCCGAGTGCCAAAAAAGTACTGGGCAAAGTGCTCTTTACCGAGTGTTTTTATTCTGGCACTCGGCAAAGAAGCCTCTTGGTCGAGTGCTTTTTTTGCCGAGTGTTTTTTCTTTGGCACTCGGCAAAGAAGCCTCTTTGTCGAGTGCTTTTTTTTTGCCGAGTGAAACCACTCGGCAAAGCATTTGACATTCGGCAAAGAGCCGGATTGCAGTAGTGGGAGCTCGTCGTAGAGCGTTGCGTGTGCGAACGTTGAGCGGCTTGGGCAACGGTAGCGTGACCTGGGCAATAGCGCCGTGGCCTGCGAGTAGTGAGCGGCCAGCACGGCCTAGGTGACGCGACGCAAAAAGCGCGACCTGTGCGGCGGCGGCACACCGAGCCACGAGCGGCGGAAGCGTGGCCTCGGTCCATCCGAGGCGCGGCAAGCAAAGCATGTGCGGATGGCAAACGGCCAGCACGACGGCCCGGACGACGACGGCACAATGGCACGGTAGCGCGGCGAGCGCGACCTAGGCAACGATGGCACAACGACATGGCATCGCGGTAAGCGCGGCCTATTATTGACGGCCACTATTGTATTAATTCAACTATCAACTAGCCATGAAAAGGATGTAAATGTGATCACCAAAGTAGACATAGGGTTTACACTGACCGGATTACACGAGTTTTGGTGTTTCACTATTTATGCAGGCGTAAACCGGAAAAGATACAAACATACAAGCTTATCGGAAGAAGAAAACGGAAAACAGACTCCACGGCTATACAGGAAGTTCCAGAAGAGACGAGAAGGCACCACGCCGAGCCAGGGGCCCGGAGGCCACCAGGTGGGGCCGGCCGGTCCCACCCTAGACCGGCCGGTCGGCCCCGGCCCCCGGTCGGGTCCCAGTTCGCCCAGTTCGCTCCACCGCTTTTGAGGATCGATCCTAGCCGCTCGTCAATGTCGGTTTGATCCGATGGCTCACGATCATCGTCCAGGGCTATAAAAGGAGAGGCACCTCCTTAGGGAGAGAGACCCCATTCATTCATTCCATTTGAAGTCCGATCATCAGTCAGAAACCCTAATCATAGCTCCTTAGCTAGGGTCTAGATAGCTAGATTAGAACTAGAGGGAGGCAAGCGCAGGCTTGGATTCCGGAGCCATCAAGAGCTTGGATTTGGTATAGTTCTTACCTCCTCTCGCCTTTGTTCTCTTTTATTGTATAGTTATATGATTGCTACAATTGAATTGATGAATTATTATTTACTTATATTTATAGTTATTGTGTTCTTTGTCTATTGTGGTTATATGCTTAGTATAACTAGATTAACATTATATTTATCCATAGGTTCGTATAGCACTCATCTAATTGATCGTTGGGTGAGTGATAAGCATTATGTAAGCGTGGTGCTTATACGTTGTTTATCTGCGAATGCACCCTATAGGTCGGGTTTGGTAGGTCACGGATGTGATATTCCTGTTGAGTCCTATGTAATCCAAACCCTGTTTATAGGCACAGTAGGGCTTGTATACGTCGGAAGGACGTGCTATGTTCTCAAACTTCCTTAGTATGTCCACTATGAAAATATAATGCTAACCTTAGCCATGACTACTAGGTGTATTGCACTAACCATAATATGCATTGATATGTAGTTAGGAATAACTCAGGAATATCTCTTGATGTTCTACTAGCAACCCTAATGATATAGCTAGGAGTCTCTATTTGTTTATGCTGATGATTATATACTTATCTTATCAATTATCCTGTGACTTACCCCTGTATTGAGTAGCGAGGACATGGTTATGCCTATTCGTTACACTCTAGGTCAACACACTACCTTTACACAACCATGTAGACCTTCCTTTGGGAAAATATAAATGACAACCCGTAATACTCCGGGTAAAATGCTACAATCGTATTTGATCTATGCGCTTGCGGATATATTTCTATATTCTAGATGGTGACATGATTTAATACCACACCCCTTGGTGGTATGCTGGGGATGACAACTTGGCATTCTAGTGGTGTTACGCTACTCTAGCATTTTTGGCGCCGTTATTAGAGATAACATTAAGAGGTGTCAACACCTGTGCGATGACGGACCGACGAACGCGGCCTATGGCAACCAGCGCAGAGGAGGAAGTCCCATCATGGACCTCACGTGTAGAAATCGTTCGTTTCCTCATATCAAGATACCCAAGAGGAAGAGGCAAATTGGGCTCTTCTAAATTTTCTTGCAACGATAAAAGTCTATCGCTACCTCATTTCATCCCTAATATCTAGAAGTGTGTTTTATGATATTAAGCACAAAAGTTTATCAACCTAGGTTCTAATCCTATAATAGCATGACAATTCTAATTAGTATTTAAAGACATGAAGTAATTGCACAAAGGTAAATGGTTAAAGTAAAGAGAGAAAGAGGAACACAGTAATGTTTTACCGAGGTATCGGAGAGTCGGTACTCCCTACTAGTTCTCATTGGAGCACCCACGTAAGGGTATATCTTCTCCTTGATCCTTGCAAGGACCAAATGCTCTCTACGGCCAAGTGAAAGCCCTAATTTGGTTTTGGCTAATTGATGAAACCTAGGACTAACCCTATTGCTAAGTGTGTAGCATTAGAGAAAGGGAAAGTCCAAGGCAAGTGGTGGAATGGTGATCAAGATGATCAAAGTGACCACAAGTGATTGAGTAACATACTTGGTGATGAAATAAGATGAGGAGCAAGATGGAATGCTAGAGGCAAAGGTATATGTTAGGGCATTTTCATTTTACCGGCCATAGGCGAGTAGAGAAGTTGATGGCCGGGTTTAGGATTGATAACCATACTATTAAGAGGGGGATGTCGTGCAATATCGGTTATCTTAGTGCCACTAAGTGAGTAATGACTTTGCATATGCATTAGGGACCTAGTGTGCTAACTAACTCTTGTAAAATCCATTTAAAAATGCTAATACACGTGCACAAGTGGAGAGTCACTTTTGTGTTGGCACATGAGAGCAAGGGTTGATGGCGTTTGGGTGTGGAACCCTCCCACTGAGCTCGCGAGGCGGGACTCGAAAGTTTTCGGATGATTCGGTGTCACTCAGTGGTAGGTCACCCTGGGCAAAATTAACCGAGAACCGAGAACCGAACCAAAATAACCGGAACCAAAACCGAAAGAACCGAAACCGAAAAATTCGGTTCCTAATTTGGTTCCAACTTCTAGATAACCGAATTTTACTAGGTTAATTCGGTTCTAAGCCTCGGTTAACTGAAAGAACCGAAATATTGAAAGAAGCCCATGAATGAATGTATAGCCTAAAAGCGCATAGTGAAAACCTACGTATATAAGCCAACATCTCACCCCAAGCAGCCATTCAGATCACAGCCACGCTCGGAGCAGGCGGCCGCCGCCGGCTCCTGTCCTCCTACACACGAGAAACCAACAAGGCTCCCACCTTCTTCCATGCTTGGCTCCTTCTTCCCTTCCTACAGTAGCAGTTCCCAACACCCTTCTTCTCCATCTGGAGCTTCAACACCCTGTCCCAGTCCTAGAAGGCGGCGCAGAGGTGTGGAGGCGAGGCGGTCGGTAGCACGGAGGCGAGGTGGCCGGCGGTGAGATAGGAAGTCGTCGCGGAGCCCTCCACCTGCCTGGAGTCCTCCTTTCCTGCTTTCACTGTCGGCGAGAGCTGAGGAACAGATCTGGAAGGATGGGCAACTACAGCTATTTTTTTCCGTTTTTCTCATTTTTTCTACTGCTTCACTGTTGTGTAATGAATTATTTGGTCAGTTCGGTTCTAACCGAAACTGAACCAAACTAACCGAAACCGAAATTTCTCGGTTCTGAGTTTTTAAACTAACCGATCGGTTCTTAGTTGTCTACTAACCGAATTTCATAGAAAACCAAGGAACCAAACCGATCGGTTTCGGTTAACCGAATGCCCAGGGTGGCTGGTAGGGACCGAGACGCGTCCGGTTAAGCTGTGGAGTCCACCGCTTTTTAGAGGTCACCAGACGCCGCGCGACCGGACGCTCCAGTGCCGCGTCCGGTCGACCTACTGAAGCTAGGGTTTGCTGACCCCGAGCGCATCTGGTCGAGGTGCAGCGGACGCGTCCGGTCGAGATTGTGCCGTTCTGGAGCTCTTTGGACTGTGACCGGACTCGCACTGTGTGAGCGTCCGGGCAAGTGACGAACGCGTCCAGTCGCTGCTGACTGCGCGCGGGCTGGTTCTGGACGTTGGGCACAAAGAGTAGAATTCAAACGGCTAGTACACGTGGCCCTTAATGTTGGACCGGATGCTGGACCGGACGTGTCCGGTCAGTGCGTTTCACGCGTCCGGTCAGTGCGCAGAGTGCTGATTTTATGAGCAACGGCTATGTGAATTTGTGGGCGCCTATATAAGGTGTTTGGCCGGCTGGGGGAGTCTCTCTTGGCACTTTGAATACTTACATCCCCTAGAGCTAAGCAAACCTCTTTTCTCACTTTGCATTTATCTTGATTGATCTAGAGAGTGATTGGAAGAGCTTTTAGTGCATTTGCCTTGTGATTGAGCATCTAGTGGCACTAGTGAGCATTCTTGCTGTGATTGAGCTTATTACTCTTGGTAATTGCCATCACCTAGATAGTTGGAGCAGAGCCAGAGTTGAGCAAAGTTGAAGATTATTCTTGGCCACTCCGGAGATGATTGTGAGGGGTGTTGATCCCACCCCACGGGAGATCACGAAAGGAATCCTTAGTGAAATCTCGTATCATTGAGTTACCCTCTGAAAGGACCGAGGATGCGCCTAGAGGGGGGTGAATAGGCGTTTCTAAAAAATAACACCTTCAAATGCGGAAACGATTAGTTACGGAGTTTCCGATGAAAAGGAAACTCCAAATCAGAGAAATAAACACCCTCACAGTATAATCACAAAGTATATAATCAATGAATAATGAAATAACGAGCCAAAACCCTGCAACACAAAGTTAGTGCAACTATCGACGATTCGAGCACTCAGGGCAATACCGGACACGTCCGGTAGGCACACCGGACGTGTCCGGTATACACGGGTTTGGCAGGGAGCCCCTGAAACTTGCGCCTTTCGACTCCAAAGCTCGGCACCAGTTGCGGGCACCTCTAGATGACATGTGGAGCTCAGTGAACCTGCAGATAACCTCAAATACCACAAGTGAATCACAAACATAATATGAAATAGAATTGAGACACGGTATTTGTTTTACCGAAGTTCGGACTCCTTCGAGTCCTACTCTCCGTTGAGGCAGCTGCGAGTGACTCAAGGATCAAGCTCTTGAGGACCATGCAGGTCACTCTAGCTAGAGTCTTTTTCAACTCCCTTTGCTTGGCTTGATCTAGAGGACCAGGAAGGTCTCCCTAGCCGAAGTCTTTACAAACTTCGATTCCTTGAGCTCAACTCTAGAGGACCACGCAGGTCTCCCTAGCCGGAGTCTTTTCTAACTCCCTTTCCTCCTTCCACTATTTGATTCCTTCCCTTGCGGCGGTGGAATCAACCGTTACAAACTTTCCGAGCCACACCACAATCTCTTGGGTGGTCTCCGGCGACGCCTAACCGTCTAGGATCGAAGATCCAAGAGTAACAAATACGAATCACGAGATTTGACAATATGCACAAGTGCTCAAGAAGTGGCTTACTCTCAATTTGAATTTCACTCAACCCACAATTAGGATTTGGCACTTTGAATCAATCACACACTAAGAGAGGGTTAGAGAGTGTTTACAAAGCTCTAGAAAGACTTGGGGACCAGTAGAATCAGCAGCCTCCACAAATGGAGGCTTAGGGACATTTATACCCAAGGTTCAAAACTAGCCGTTAGTAGCTGTTGGAGCATACCGGACGCGTTCGGTAGTCATACCGGACACATCCGGTATGGACCCCCACAGCGCATTCGAACACGAGGAGCTTTGCCGCAAAACAACACTACCGGAACTTCTGGTCTCTAACCGGAACTTCCGGTGAGGACAGACGGGCGCAGGCGTCGCGTGCAAGAGATCACTTTCGGTCACAGACCGGAACCTCCGGTCTGAGTGGAACCTCCGGTCGGGGACCGGAACTTCCGCAAGGCCAAGCTACAGAAAGCAGCGCGCGAGAAACAGCACAACCCGTGAATACCGGACACGTCCGGTATGCATATCGGACACGTCCGGTATGCATGGATGGTGCAGGCCAGTCAGTCTCTCTTGCTCTCTCTCACTCAAACCTCACATGGGTTGGCTTGAGCACTTATGTATAGTGTCTATCATCATGATGCATCCCTTTTAATAGTACGGCTTTCCTATTCAACTCAAGGCATTAAATAAAAACGAATTGAACCACTTGAGTTGCCTTCAATTACTCTCATTGCCATAGCTTTTGATCTTCATCACTTGAGGGTGCAATCATGTCCAATTGATATTTCTTCATTGAGCATAGCCATCTTGAGCATATGACTTGATTCCATTCATCCAATATAAGTTACTTCAAATGGACCAAGTCATTTTCATTATTCTTTCACCGATTGTGATATTGATCCTTCACATAAATGCAGCCATCATAGCTTGATTGATGCCTCGACTAAATGCAAGTACTTTCTTCTTCACTCTAGCTAGGTTCTTCAGTCATCAAGCCATCGCTTGTCCTTCACTCTTGCTTAGTACCTCGAAGCCTTTCCTTGCTATCTTCACCTTCTCAAACCATCAAGTTGCATCATGTGTAGAATCATCAATTAGAGTACATATTCATTTATATTGTCGTCTTCTTCAATCTTCATACTAGCAAGCTTCCAATGTGAGACCAATATATATATATGTAATTTATCATGTCTTTAACAACCAATCCCAATATGCTTGCTTTCATCATAGTTATGAATATCTCACAATATATAAGTTTTTGCATGAAATCCATTTGCATTGTTGTCTTGTGTTTGAGCTAGATTGATCATACAACAACACATCATTTTGGCTTTATACATGTGCATCAAATACCTGTGAGATAACCAATTTCCTGCATGGTGCTTAGCAATAGCATTAGTTCTTTAATCACATTGTCATCCAAACATCCAAAACCCACTAAAGGGCTAGATGCACTTTCACCCTCACTTTGTGTGAGTTCTTGTAGTACCCGGTGAGGGCTTGGCTTGTGATGCCAATTAGCCACCATACTACCGAGTGTGTGGTTGACACAACGGGGAGTAGCGTGCCGGCAAGCGCATGAACCTCGGGATAAAAATCTTATGTCCCTCAGTGTTCTTGTGTGGTTTGATCCTTCGAGATCAACTTGGATTTCTATATTGAATCATCTCTTTGGGATTTATTGTATTGACAAGACGGTGATTGGTCATCATCCTGAAGGCACAGTTTGCACACTCGGTTTCCAACCTTGCGATATATTTGTGCAAAGTAGTATATTAGGTTATGTAGCTTAGTTGGATTGCTAAGAACCTTATTCTTAGTGTGCCTAGTGTATTAGGCTAGCTAGAATTGGTTAGATTGGCTTGCAACCCCACTAGGCTAGCGCAACACTTGCTTTGTCATTTGTTATACTAACCAGTTTGTTTAGTGCTTTATAGAAATTTTAATTAGGCTATTCACCCACCTCTAGCCATTTAGGACCTTTCACCGAGTCTTTGTCATCACTTTGTTGACACTTGTTAGCATCAACTTTTACTAGAACATTATACCCAAAGGAAAACAAGAAAACATACTAGTCTAGGGTTTCATCTGATAATTTCCACGAGTTTTGCATATTCTATATTTTCCAGGGTGATTTTCAAAAAAGCTGAAAAAGAGAGAATCTAGTGCAAAATAACCATGAAAACTTATCCACCACGAAAATATCACGATTGGGCTCAGGAACCATCTAGAAGACATCTGAAGCAACCGGGGCCCGAGGGGCTGCCAGGTGGGGCCGTCCGGCCCCACCATGGCGCCGACCGGCGCCCCAACTCTAGGGTTTCGACCCCCCTTTTGGAAGCTTCCTCCACCGCCCTTAGCCCTTGGTTACGTCGGTTTGATCCTGTGGCGAATGTCGATCCCACCGGGCTATAAATAAAGGGGTAGACCCCCTTCCTAAAGCATCAAGTCATTTGGAGATCAAGCCATCAAGAGCCTTCTCTAGTTCATCAAGAGCCTCTTTAGTTCATAGCTTTAGCCTAGTTAGATTAGAAGTAGAAGAGTTCTAGTTCTTCAGTGGAATCTGAGAGCCTCTGGCATCTGTCTGGAGCGTGGAGTTTGGTAATAAATCTAGTATCTTTCTCTTATTGTATTCAACATTATGATTCAGGCAACATTGTTCTTAATCTCTTATATATTCTTAATTGTAATAGTCATTGTCTACTTTGATTATATATCTAGGATAGTTGGTTCGATCTTATTGAATTCATGTAATTGCTCGTATAGCGTTTACCCAAGCGGCCATTTGGGTAGATGGTGGACAATATGTAGACATCTTTGTGCGGATATCTTGTTTATCTGCGAGTGCACCCCGACGTCTTTGGGGACGTGTGGTAGTCTGCGCAGCGGTGACAATTTGCGTTAATTCCTCTATAGTCCACCGTCCGTACGTAGGACTAGCATGGGCGCAGTCGCGAAGGAGGTGGCGTAAGTCTTAAAACCCTTATTAGTTGATGCCTCTTTGCATGTAATAATGATATAGGGTTAACTTAACGATGATTGCTAGATGTAGTTGCACTAATTAGAGTTATTCATTGATGTAGTTATCGAATTGCCTTAGTATTTATTCTTGAGTTTATCTATTGGCTAGCTATTGATGTTTATCTATTTATGATGACTGATCATTATCATTATTTATCATATATATCTTTTATCATGTGACTTATTCCTGTTATGAGTAGGATTCTAGTTATGGTTTATCTTTCACATCAATGGTATAAGTTATAGCTGCTTTTTCCTTTTGGTATAAAATAAATCAACGATACTCGGAATACTTCCTCTGGGTGAAATGCTACAACGGGAGAATTATCTGTGCGCTTGTGGATATATTCTAATTAAAGTTATTGCGTGTAGATTATTTTTGTCCTTGGTTTTTGGCATTATGTTTGAGATGACAACTTAACGTGAAGTGATATTAAAAATACCAACACACTTCAACGCGATGAATCACCCATAACCACTTACACCATGGGCTGAGTCATCCACAAGTTTTACCGGATGATCACCAAGCTCTCAATTGCTATCAAACCGTCTAGATGATGTCGATCACTAAGAGTACCAAGTACGAACTCTCACTTGATCAAGACTAGCCTAATGAGGAGAGTGAATGCACACTTGCTACTTTTTTGACTAATGAGGTTCTAAATAATAGACTAGCAAATCTTTCAACTTTAGTAGGGCTTTTGCACTCTCAAGAACTCACAAAATGTTCTTCAACTGTTGAAATAAGCAAGAGACATTAAATAAATGAGATAAGGGGGTATAAATATCCCCCACTCAAACCTTCACATGAAGAGGTATTTGAGATTGTTTAAGTGATCACCAGATGTGTCCGTCGAGGTGACCAGACGTGTCCGATCAGTAGTTTAATAAATGGCTAACTATACCTATTGGACATCAGCCTAACCGGACACTGAAAAATTCTTTCAAAGCACTAAGCAAACCGGTTAGTAAAACAATTAGCGAAGCAAGTGTTGCGCTAGCCTAGGGAGGGTTGCAAGCCAACCTAACCAATTCTAGCAATCCTAGTACATTAAGCACACTAAGAATAGGGTCCTTAGCAATCTAACTATGCTACACAACCTAAGACACTACTTTGCACAAATGTAATCATAAGAGAAGAGACCGAGTATGTAAACCGAACCTTCGGGATGATGACCTATCATCGTCTTATCAATACAATGAAACCCGAAGAGATGATCTAATATAGAAATCTAAGTTGATTTCGAAGGATCAAACCACACAAGAACACCGAGAGACACAAGATTTTTATCCCGAGGTTCACACGCTTGCCGGCATGCTACTCCCCGTTGTGTCAACCACACACTCGGTAGTTTGGTGGCTAATCAGTGTCACAAGACAAGCCCTCATCGGGCACCACAAGAACTCACATAAAGTGAGGGTGACTCAATGACACGAGATTCCACTAAGGATTCCTTTCGTGATCTCCCACGGGGTGGGATCAACACCCCTCATAATCACCACTGGAGTGGCCAAGAACAATCTTCAACCTTGCTCAACTCCGGCTCGCTGCTCCAACCGTCTAGGTGACGGCAATCACCAAAAGTAATAAGCTCAATCACAGCAAGAACGCTCACTAGTGGCACTAGATGCTCAATTATAAGGCAAATGCACTAGAGACTCTCCCAATCACTCTCAAGATCAATCAAGAGACATGCAAAGTGAGGGAGATGATTTGTTTAGCTCTAGGGGATGTCAAGAGTGTCAAAGTGCCAAGAGGGACTCTTCCAAGCGGCCGGCCGGCCCTACCTGGCCGCGGGCTGGCCCCCCATTGCTTCGGGTGTCTTCTAGATGGTTCCTGAGTCTTCTCGCATGATCTCCCGTGGCGGATAAGTTTCATGGTTATTTTGCGCTAGAATCTCTCTTTTTCAACTTTTCTGAAAATCACCCTAGAAAATAGACTCGTGGAATTTATCAGATAAAACCCTGGACTAGTGTGTTTTTATGTTCTCCTTCGGGTAAAAAGCCCTAGTAAAAGTTGACGCTAACAGATGTCAACAATACCTCCAAGTTTTACCTTTTGCCAGTCCATTGGTAAACACACCAAGTCTAAGTGTTATTGTATTTGGATTAGGAGTTGCTACAATGTCATTATACTCTCTAGTACATATGCTTTTAAACAAAAATTTTCTCCGGATCAAATAATGTATGCTCTAACCTTTAAACTTACTCTTTTCAGCTGTAATACGGGGCTTTATAGCTTTTGTATAAGTCTTGAGCAATCGAAAGATAGAACAATCAAGCTAAGTACTATGTCTCAAATTCTTTGCAATATTATTATTCTAGAGTTTTTGATAGGTTTTCAGAATAAAACTCAGAGTTTAATTGTATGACACCCTCAAATCTTTTAATGTATGCAGTATTTATGGTTCTCTCTTGAGGTGTTAATGTTATTATACCTCCTATAGCTAAAGGTATATATAGTGGAGCTTATAGGAGTAGCATTAACAAGGATAGGCATACTTGCAAAACATGTATTGTAAAGTCAACTAGTAGATCCTTAGAGAATCGAGGCATACAATCAAACCAAGATGTGCATGTGTATGGAATATGGTGGATAGGTGCGTTATGTGTTATTTATGGCTAACTCCTATTTCTATTATTTGCTCTTTTGGGAATGACTCTCTTTAAAAATTTTTCTTAGAAAAGCCATGGGCTATCTTTATTATTTCTTTTTATTCAGGGAGACGGGCATCTAGTACCCATTGTTTTAATTGCTAGGACACTTGTCCATCTTTTACTCCCCTTTTCTTTCTTTTTTTTCTTTCTTTCTTTTTTTGCTTTTTTTCTTTATTTTTCATAGTCACATGCATCCTTTGAATATAATGAATGAATCGAAAGATATAATCAGGACCTAGAGCATTAATGACAGGGGTTATCCTATAGGGTATTTATATATTTTTGTGTCCTCTCCCAGTGTAGGAGGTGAATATTTTATGATAAACTTGTATGAAAATATGATAAATGATTGTGATTACTCCTTGAAGTAGGAATAATGCATATGTGGATTGAAGTGTGCAAGTGTTTTTTAGTTTTAAAAATATGACAAGACTCTTATAAGGTATACAACACAGGTTGACTGAACTCAATGCAAAGCAAGTAGCTTAAATATGAAAAAGGTTTTTCTATCCTCAAAGATATTAATTTTGGATTTGATAGAAATTCACATTTGTCATACAAGAGCTCATCATGTAAATTTTAGATTTTTAAAATAAAAACCTCTAGAACTTAGTTATGCTAGGAATAAGATAAACAATAGCTCAACCTTCATAAATCATATCAATCAAATACCTAGACTTAGCGCAAGCTTATGCCTCCATAATTATGGTTCAGAATAAATTTTTCAATTTAAACAACAATGCTTAGAATCGGAGAGATTTTTAAGTTTGGCAAGTACATACTTAGTAAGCATTATAACAGAGAAACTATTCATCATCTCCAAAACACTTTTAATATTCATCAATTTTATTAGCTCTAGCCTAGAATAATTTTAAATTATATTTTATTAAATATAGAACTAAATATTTATTTAGTTTTAATTAGTTATATATCTTTTTATGGTTTTATGCCTAATAAAAGACTCTATAACTTTATAGACCTTTATATGCCTACATATTTTTGGTATTTTATGACTATTTATAAAGTAGACTCAAAAAATCGCTTAGGTGTAGTCACCGATAACTAGGGGATGCTCCTCCCCCAAGCCGATGGTTGCAAATATCTGGTGTACGCGTCCTTCGTGAGCGAACTAGCCAATAGCGAACCCGGTGGTTGCCACTAATAGTCTCTCTCCATGCTATAATTTTGTTCCTGCATAAGTACTCCACAAAAAAGAAAGACCAAAACTCGAGGTTCGGATTCAATAATAGGTTAGCGGTCAGTCAAAGAATAATTGATCACCTTTATGAATTATCTTTAATGTTGTCCAATTTAAACAGGAATTTTCTTTTTATGATGCAGGAATATTAATGCTACATATTTTTGTTATTTTTATTTTTATGCCACCACAGTGAATATTCCTTCAGAAAATACCATAGGGTATCCATATGGGGCTTTATGATGCTATAAATAAATATTTTTGTTGTTTTATGTTTGAATAAAATTATGCTACTAAATAATTTTAAATTACTAGTGCATTAAATGAGATAACTACCATTCTAACCTTATGGCTAGGGCATAGAATTTAAAGTCTACCGACAGGACTTAGATAGAGGTGTGCACTTAGTGGGTTCATCGTCTAAGGTAACCTCAGCCAACTCTCCATCTCGTGGTGATGCGTTGCATGCTTCCTTCCATCTTGCTTCGGTCTTTTTTGCTTTTCTATCTTTTAGCTCTTGCTCTTCATATTTGTTTGCTTTCTCCCATGCTTCTAATCGTGTTAGGATCTCCTCCTTCTCTTCCTTGGCGATCTGGTCCATCCTTTCAGCTTCTTCTGCCAAGCTACTCTAGCGGTGTATTGCCTGTTCTCTTCTTGCTCCGGGAAGCGATCTTCATATTTCACGATCTTACTAGAAAAGTCTTCCCATCCACAGTGAGGCTTGGCTGCCTGACGGTGTGCTTAGCGTCTTCTCCTATTACGTTGCTTTCTGGTCTGCTCATGGTTATTTAATGTTCTAAATTGACAGCGCACCTTTCTATTAGGTAGGTTGAAGTGGATTTGTCCGGACACCATGTAGATGTTGGCGTTGGCGGTGTAGAGGAACGGTCTTCCCAAGAGGATCGGGAAATCATCGTCTCCCTGCATGTCAAGGACTAGAAAATCTGCAGGTATATATTGTCCTTGAATTCTTACCATGACATCTTTAACTACTCCTTTAGGAAATCTTAGTGATTGGTCCGCCATCTATAATTGAATATATATTGGGTATAAAGGTAAATCAAACAATTCATCATATACCTGTTTGGACATTACGTTGCAGCCTGATCCAGTGTCGCAGACGGTGTGAGGAAAGGTGGTGTCTTTGATTATGTATTCAATGATTGGGACCTGGATCACCTTTCTTAATTAGAAATGGCTTGGGTAGCATGTGATCGTTTTCTGTGTTGAGAGTAGTGATTAGTTGAGTCATCTCCTCAGGTGCATGCTTGGTCCTCCTCCATCTTCTATTGTTTCTGTTGTTCTTCTTCTTTGGCATTGGTTGTTGTTCTTGCTCTTCTTGTTGCTGAAATTGCTTCGGGGCTGCAGTAGCTTTTAGGATACGGTTTTTGAATGTGAATCTCTCCTTCTCGTCTTTGATGGACAGGACGATCTTGGTGTACTCTGCATAGATGATGGCTTTGTTGTGCATAGGAATGGTCTGTCTAGAATAATAGGTGTCTTCTCATCTACTCCTGTCTCCATGACCATAAAGTCAACTGGGACATATGATTGCCCCCACTCTAATGACAACTTCTTCTAGTACTCCGTCAGGATAGCAAATGGACTGATCTGCAAGCTGCAGGCGCATATTTGCGTATAATAGGGGATCATTTAATATTTTCTAATAGATTACCTTGAGCATGATGTTGACACTTGCGCCAAAGTCGCAGATAGCCTCTGGAAAGCTGCATCCTATGGAGATAGGAATGACAGGTCTTTCAGGGTCTCCCATCTTCTCTGGTAGAGACTGGTCAATCCACTGTACATCTGCAGGCTTAATATGGTATTGAGTTACATTGTAAATATCAACAAGGTTAGCAGTCTCTAAATCTTTGGGTTGGTCTGGAACCTTGCCTTTCTCTAATATGAGTGATAGCATAATCATCAAGTATCATAATTAAGGATAATCATCAGAGCATCTTACTAGTCATAATCATAGCTAGCTATTAGATAAACTAGGGAAATAGATCTATAACTACATCCAATGAATAACTCTAATTAGTGCAACTACATCTAGTAATCATTGCTAAGTCAATCCTAAATCATCATTGTATGTAAAGAGACATCAACTAATGAGGGTATTAAGACCTAGGTCACCTCCTTCACGACCGTGCCCATGCATATCAGGGTGCACTCGCAGATAAACAAGACATCTAGACACCACGTCTACATATCGCCTATCATCTATCCATTATACATATGGATAAACGCTATACGAGTAATTACATGAATTTAATAAGATCGAAGTAAGACATATAATTAAAGTAGACAATGACTATTGCAATTAAGAACATATGAATATATTTAGAGTAAAATCTCCCTAATCTGAATAATGAATACAATAAAGTAATTAAGAAATAGATCTATTGCCGAATCCTCATGCTCCAGACAGACGCCAGGGGTTTCAGATCCGATGAAGAACTAGATCTCCTCTACTTCTAATATAGCTAGCTAATCCTATGAACTAGAAGGCGCTTGATGAACTTGAAGACTCTTGATGCTTGATGGCTTGAGGCCTTGATAAATAATGAATTGTCTCTCTCCAGAGAGGTCTACCTACATATTTATAGTCCGGTGGGATGCGCGTGCGCCGCAGGATCAAACTGATGTAACGTAGGGCTAAGATGCATCCTTGGTGGCGGTAGAGGAACATTCCGGAAGGGGGGCCGCAACCCCTAACCCTAGGGCGCCGCCCGCCCCATGGTGGGGGGGCCGGCCCCACGGCCGCTGGGTGGCCCCCCTTGCTTCGGGTGTCTTCTAGATGGTTCCTGAGCCTTCTCGCATGATCTCCCGTGGCGGATAGGTTTCATGGTTATTTTGCGCTAGAATCCCTCTTTTTCAGCTTTTCTGAAAGTCACCCTAGGAAATACAGAATATGCAAAACTTGTAGAATTTATCAGATAAAACCCTAGACTAGTGTGTTTTTATGTTCTCCTTCGGGTAAAAAGCCCTAGTAAAAGTTGATGATAACAGGTGTCAACACACTACACCTAACTCACTAGACTCACTGTGGCAGAACCTTTCAAATTATATGGCCCACAAGTACCTGACATTATCCTTAAGACCTCTGTCAGCCGTACTTGTGTACCACATAATTCAGAATGTTCTGTCGGGTGAAACCCCGATGACACCACGATCCTCCAGGATCAAATTCTTACAAGATATTGTAGTATTACAACCGTTTTTATCCAAATAGAACAGAGTAGCGAAAGATTTATGAAAGAAGATTATAATATTTGCTCAGAGTTTAATTAAACAAAATTTAACTGAGTTTGCGGAAGCGAGAAAGAACCATAGAATACTTGTAAGAGAACGTCTCAGATGGAAGGTATTCGATCATACCAAGCCCACTGATATGACCGAAGTTAGCTTCACTAGTCAGCACCTGCAACAAGGGTCATATAAACCCTGAGTATAAAAGTACTCTGCAAGACTTACCCGACAGAAAAATGGGGAGAAGACTCAGGAATGCTGGCTAATAGGAATCAAGGTAAGGCTTTCGCAAGATCAAAAGACACATTTTGCGAAAAGAGACTAAGCCAGTCCTTAATATATCAATCACTTGTCAACCAAGTAATGAATTCAAAACTTTCCAGTCTCAACAACTTTTATCATTACTACGATGCCAGAACTAGGATCAAGTCTCCCATATTGTGGAGCACCGATGATTCGAACCGCTTTATATACCTAGTTGGGGCTTCCTAGCCACACGATGTATGCAGGACCGAACATCTCACATACATCAACTCACGCTTGCATTTCTCTATATCAGAATAGGTCCTAGCCACGAGGGTACAGTACACCACCTCCCTACACCGCGGTCCCCTTCCACGGTGCGTCTCGTAGGGTGGGTACACGCTACGCTCGTCCCGGTTGTCCGTTCTCGTCATGGATAGTACAAGGGAGCTTACCGCCATTAGCATGCGACTAGTACTATCCAATAACCTCATGATCCCAGGGCCAAACAACGGACGGTTCTTAACCGACACAAGTGGATGACACTACACCAGGGCACTAGCCTATCCTAGTGCAAGTCACTCCACCGATGTCTCGATTTACTCATCATCATGCTCTTGTTGCGTACCTTTGACCCCGTCGGAACAAGGATAAGCAACAAGCAACATCAGGTTTTCATAAATTCTCTTTAGAGGATATTGTTATCATACTTTTGAAAACAGTTTATCAAACCCTATACTAGTAGCAAGGCTAAGCGCATACTAAGCCTTTCGAAACCAAAACAGGTATCCAGGGTAATATATCAAGGTACGGTAAATGCATCAAAGTAGGATGTCACACAACTCCTAACACCTAATGCATCATATCGGGAACATAAAATATAAAGCTTTTTAAAATACAAGAAAATGTTTAAATGCATCCGGGGCTTGTCTGTGTTATAGAGAAGGTTAGTTGTTAATCTTGACAGTGACACCTTCAGTGGATTCCTCTCTTCCGGACTTGGATCAACACGAACCTTCTCCGATGCTTGACTATCATGATGCTTCGCTCTCACGTAAACTATACGTAAATAAATGATGCATTCTAAGTATGATGAAACACATAACATGATGCATGATGCAAGGCAACATGGATGTGCATGATGCAAGGCAACATGGATGAAACAACTTAATTCTTCATTAACTTGAGTACAACTTTTCTTCACGGTAAAGTTACATCAAGAGATCATAAATAGCACCGGCAAGAATTGATTAACAGTACACAATCAACGTAAATTGCTGAAGGTCATTAGGGTTAATGACCTCGGGTCATCACTAAATTCCAAACTCAATCAACCCTAGAGTGATTAAGGTTAGTTACTAATTTATTAACTATTTTTACAGTTGTTGAAAGCCACTAATTAAACCTGCTAATTACTTAACTACCATTACAGATGTGACGATAACTATTATTACGCAGCTCCTATGTGATGATAATCACTGGTAACACGACACAATCAAGCCATGAATCACTAGGGTAGTAATGGTTTCATGGTCTTCAAATCATGCTAAAAGGGAAAATCAATCCTAAGTGTTGCATTCATAAATTACTTAAATCATTTTATTAATTATTAAGCATGTGAGCAAACTCTATATTTAGTCTATATAAAACAATGCCATGGACTAGGGAGGGTTGCTGATCCAGGGTCTTCAAACAATACCACAAATCACCTAACATTTTAATTAGAAAACTAATTAATTAATGGTTACTTTATTAATTATTTTCATAGGCTTTAAACAAGGTGAAAATTATTTTCTATAGAAAACTTGCTTAAAACTGTGCACAAACTCTAGTGGAGGTCACTTTTAGTATGAAAAGCTTACTCCTAATTTTTCATGATTTTTGGATTAATATTTTATTCTACAAAAATCAAACACTATGCATTTATTAATTAAAACATGCAATTATTGAACATGACAAAAGTACTTAACATATTGCAAACATAATTTTCTCTAAAACCACACATCATTAGGATAATACTCATATTTTTATTATATTTTTAATTGCCCAAAATATTGAATTATGAAATTGTGAAAAATAGGAAAAGAAGTTTATTTAAGAAAAAGGAAAACAACATTACCCCTTACTGGACCGAACCAAGGTCGGCCTGGCCCAGCAACGGCCTGCATGACCCAGTGCGGCCCGCTGCTCCCCTCCCTTCTCTGTAACCCGCTGACAACCGGTCCCCACCTATCGGCTCCTCCTTCCTCCTTCTTTTCTCCGATCAAACAAGAGGCGGCGGCGCTGCCGGCCGTCGTTCTCACCAACGGTGAGGATTCAAGCAATGCCACTGACACCCACGGCTTCCTCAGGTCACGGTGAACCCGAAAAACACAAATACGATTTCGGTTGATGGCTGGAACGGGAAGAACGGTGGCCATGGTGGCTCAACCCCGTCGGGCGGCGGCGGAGCAGCGGCGTTCCACCGTGTCCGGCGCGATTTACACCTAACCAGGAGGATCGAATGGAACCCGGTAGCTCAAGGTGAATCGCGTGATGCGGTGTTGGTTGGACTGTAATGGCGCCAGGAGGAGGCCGCGCCGCGGCGAGGGCACGGCGGCGCTCGCCGGCTAGGAAAGGAGGAGGCGCCGGAGCGACTCCGAGGAAGATTGACCGCTCAAAGTGATTCAGGAGGTGCGCTAAGAAGCTGCGGAGTTGTTGGAAAATGTGGCAGAGGCGGTGGAGCAGCGACCAGCGCCAATTTTGGCGGTGACTGATTACGGCGGCGATGGAGCAGAGAGGAGAAAAGGATGACGACGACGACCAGGGATCGGATTATAAAGGGCAAGAACAGGTCGACGGGTAGCCAGACACTTCGTGAGCACGGTGAGGTGGTTGATGGCGCGTGAAACTCAGGAATGGCCGAGAAACGCCACGGGCGGCGATCGGCCGGCCAAAGCCGGCATGGGCGCCGAGCAAGTCCGGGCACCCCCCTGCTCATGCATCAATGTAGCATGTGGACACCTTTTCATTTTATTTTCAAAATTATTCCCAAAATTTGAACTATACACAAAAATCTCCCAAAATATAAATTATACAAATTTTCATGCTCTACAACTTTCATTTAGCAAGTTTTGCCAGATTCTAAATAGTTTTTGAATTTGCATTTCAAATTTGAAAAGGTGCAAAAACCCTAACTTCAAGGATTTCAAAATTACTTTTAAATTTTGAATAAAAGATGAAAATCTCCAAAAATAAAAGTTGTTCTATTTTTTAATATCTACAACTTTCATTTAGAACATTTCCCATGAAATCAAATAGATTTTGAATTGGAGTTTAAAATGCAAAGGGGCAATTTCTAATTTAAAGATCTTTTGAAATTATTTTAAATTTTATTGAAAAACTTTATATACCAAAGTTGTAGAACTCAAAGATATGTACAAACTGTATTTTTGAAGTTTTTCCAATTTTTGAATATTTTGAGATAAAATTAAAAAGGGGCAAATAGCCTTTGAATTTCAAGCTTTTGAAAAGGAATTTCAAATTAAATCTTTGGGCAATTAATTAATGATGTTGTACTTTTCAAACCCAATCAATGACACACTTTCAAAGTACAAAGTTCATACTTTGAAATGGTGCCAATGGTTAGCAACTTTTATTTAGAAAATTAATTATGGTTAGCTCATCAAAATTAAAAATGAAATTCAATTTTCTACCCTTAGCCACTTGAGCTAGGGTTTAGGGTTTGAATTCTAAATTCAATCTCGATTCTTTATTGCATCTCATTTGACTTGTAAAACATGTTTAAGATGTTAAACATAGTTAGCCAAACACTTGCAAACATCGGGGTTGATTTTAATTGGTTGCTTTTATAAACAAAAGTAAAATTATAATTGAAGTTTAATGACATACACATACACATACGGTATAAAAGAGCACAACCAACCCTAGAATTAAATAAACTTATTTTAATTATTTGCATTAGAATTCTCTAATGATGAATGCTCATGCAATGATGATGATGACATAGTGGGGTTTATGTTAACGTAACACCAGGGGTGTTACACTCACCTAGATCAAGCTACCTATTCATACCTCCTTAATAGTACGACCAAAGATAAAAATAAAGTCCTAACTATTCTAAGTGTCTCTCCAACGTCAAAAGACACTTAAAACTAGTCGTCCTTAATCTTGTCGTCCATTCTTTAGAAAATCGAAATGATTTCGATTGTTGGGGTATTGTTGACGGTCATTATCGTACAAATCTAACTGTCAACTAGCCATGAAAAGAATGTAATTATGATCACAAAAGTAGATATAGGGTTTACATTGACAGAACTCCATGAGTTTTGATGTTTCATTGTTTCAACAGGTGTAAATTGGAAAAGACACAATCCTAGGAGGTTATCGGAACATAGAACGGGAAATCAGACACCGCGGTAACATAGGAAGGATCTAGAAGAGCCTAAAAGACACCACGCTGAAGCGGAGGGTGAGTGGCCCCTAGGCCAGACCGACCCGATGCGGGGGCTGGACCAGAGAGCAACTCAAAGCAGCTTCACCCATGCGCTGGCCATCTCCTCGAACCCACCGCCCCTTCTTATACCCTAAACTCACCCTGGGCAAAATTAACCGAGAACCGAGAATCGAACCGAAATAACCGAAACCAAAACCGAAAGAACCAAAACCGAAAAATTCGGTTCCAACTTCTAGATAACCGAATTTTACTAGGTTAATTCGGTTCTAAGCCTAAGTTAACCGAAAAGAACCGAAATATTGAAAGAAGCCCATGAATGAATGTATAGCCTAAAAGCCCAAAGTGAAAAACTACGTATATAAGCCAACATCTAACCCCAAGCAGCCATTCAGATCACAGCCACACTCGGAGCATGCGGCTGCCGCCGGCTCCTATCCTCCTACACACGAGAAACCAACAAGGCTCCCACCTTCTTCTATGCTTGGTTCCTTCTTCCCTTCCTACAGCAGCAGTTCCCAACACCCTTCTTCTCCATCGGAGCTTCAAAGACACCCGTCCCGATCCTAGAAGGCGGCGCAGAGGTGCGGAGGCGAGGCGAGGCAGTCGGTAGCACGGAGGCGAGGTGGCCAGCGACGAGATAGGAAGTCGTCGCGGGGCCTGGGCGTGGACTGGAGCCCTCCGCCTGCCTGGAGTCCTCCTTTCCTGCCTTCACTACCGCCGAGAGCTGAGGAACGGATCTAGAAGGATGGGCGACTGCAGCTAATTTTTTTCGTTTTTCTCATTTTTTTCTACTGCTTCGCTGCTGTGTAATGAATTATTCGGTCAGTTCGGTTCTAACCGAAACCGAACCGAACTAACCGAAACAGAAATTTCTCGGTTCTGAGTTTTTAAACTAACCGATCGGTTCTTAGTTGTCTACTAACCGAATTTCATAGAAAACCGAGGAATCGAACCGATCGATTTCGGTTAACCGAATGCCAGGGTGGCCCTGAATGACGGCGAATGTATTGAATTAATTCTTCTTAAATATTTGAATTAATGAAGCAAATTCATATCATATTCGGGTGTGTTTTCGAGTACGGGTTACCCGTCGAATGTGGGTATGGAATAATTTTCCTACCCGCGGGCGGACACGGGTAACCCAACAGTTAAAACTAGTATAATGCCCGTGCTAACGCTACGGCTTTATCTTGGAGATGCTCTTAAAAATAAAAAATGGTAACATACATGTTTGAACCAATGTTCAGTGACATGATGCAGTCGGGGCATCCACACCCAGGTGAGCAGCTTCATTACTGAATTCTCTCCGATGTGACCAAAGCTAGCTGCCATGGGCGCACTGGGTACCCTGATCCTGCATAGCCTCGCTGCACTCATAGGCCGTCATACACCTGCTGCTTTCAGATGAGGTTACAAACTCGGTTATCAGCCCTGAACTTTCCTCAAAGGCAACGACCTGTACAAAACAACAAAAATAACAATATCGTCATCTCAGTTTGGTACTTAGTTATTATACCAGGGGACGCCAATACAAAATTAGCAATGCATGCTTAAAAATGCAGTCATGCCTAAGGACTAACATGACACATCTAAAGGAAAAATGGAGATACAATAAGAACATGGACAGTCAATTCAGTGAAGGGAATGAATAAACTAAGTTGGCCCCGAAATTTAGTAACGAACTCCACAAATCACAATGTCACCTAATCTTGGAATGATTCGCATATTTCGTTAAATATCACATGTAAAATAAACAACTTAAAGAAATTTCACTGACAAAATTCATAACAAGTGCAAAAGTTCTAGAGTGCCCAATGACCATCTTCAAAATCTAGGAAATTTATTTGCAGTATAGCATTTTGTTCAAGCTCAATTCAAACTAAGCCCACTCTCTCCGTAAGACATAAGATGAAATTGACAAGTAAATTTAAATCACCACACTAACCTCCCCGAGGCCAGCGGCCACCATGGAATCGTAAACAAATTTGGCTTCAGGCAATGCAGCCGCCACTTACTTCCACTCTTCAATCCACATATCTAACCAAGAACCCGACCACAGCCCAGCATCCGCAACCTCCTCACCTCCACCGAGAACACCTCCACTCCACAAGCTGAAAGCTGTGGTTCATCGCCTTCCATGCCTCAACCACCCCTTCTACGCCTTTCCCCTCCTCCCACATCGCTGCCTGGTATGCTTTACGCTTCCTCGGCCCCAATCCCCAGGCACAGCACAGCTGCACCGGACTATATAGAACGGCGGCACCCCGCAGCACCAGCCTCCCTAGCATGGGCACGTTGAAGACCGCAACCACGAGCGTCGGCAGTGACGCGTCGGCGTTGATCAGCATCACGCTCGCACGACCCAGAACCATGCACACGGATCAATGTTTTGAAAAACATAGAGCATCGCATTTATTTGACGATATCAACCCACACCCCGATGCGCCATCGGTGTCTAAGTAGGTCACTACCCAATGTAACAAGAGACACTCACCAAAATATTTCTATATTCCTAATTCCAAGTTAGCATGGCAGCCAAGGCTATCTATCGAGTAATACTGTCTTGATCTAATCTAATTACTGAAGACATTAGATGATTTCCGTGTGGTAACTTGCCTGTTAGCTAGATGTTCAGAAGTCTGGCTGCACGATGGATCAGGAACTTGAAGGTGCCCAGACCTCCCCCCTGCAATCTCTCGTGTTGGTGTATATGGATTCCAATGGAGAGACAGAAAGAGAGACGACACTCTGCTGCAAGGTGTGGAGATGGTGAATTGGCGATGGCCCTTTAACCTCAGATCCCGATTTCATTTGCTCTCTAAAGCTACGGTAGCATAACCCCAGATCCAGATCCTGATTTCCTCTGTACCGTGTAGCAAGAAAAAAAAAAAAACAAATTATGATGGGGACGTGGCAAACAACTCCAGAAGACGGGGATTGAACTGCTTTGAATCGACCTTGCTCGGCGTGATGGCCGCCTCTGTATTGAATGTTTGTCATACAGGTTGTCACCCCCCTTTCGGGCTGCTCGTTGTGGCCTTCACATCCCTGGTGGTGCCGTGTCTGCCGTCTCGGGGAGCCCCGCCGGATGATTGCTTAGCTTGAGTGGATGCAGCGTCGAGGCCGCATCGGCCGCTTTCGCCCAGCGCGCCTTCGGGGGCGGTGAGGGTGAGCGCGCCGGGGCGCGGCGGGAGGAGGCGATGCACGGAGGCTGGTGGCGTCGGCTCCGGCCGTGAGGGTCTCAGGAGGGAAGACGCCGATGTCGCCGCACGGCTCGGAGAGGCGGCCTCGCCCGGCGGTGTGGCGGGCCGTGTGTGTGGTCCTCGGGAGGCCGAGCGCGAGAGATCGTTGGCGGTGGCGGCGAGCAAGGTGAAGGCGCTGGAGATCATGGTGAACCCTCGCCGTTTCTTTTCTTTTTGTTTTTCTACGGCAGAAGAAAACGTTTTTTTAGTGGGCGTGATGATTAGGGGCGCGTGATTAGGGGAGGAGAGGCTGGAGGTTAGATTAGAATCAATTTGTATTTTCCTTGTTTTCTCCTTCCTTTTCTATTTGTTTTATTTTTTTTTTTGCGTTGATGAAGCCGTGTGCGTTGAAGCCTCGTCTTGGCTTGAAGCCCGGTACGTGCGTTGAAGCCGGGGAGGCACCCTGGCCATCTGATCTCCTTGAAATTTAAGTGGGATGTTTATTAGCCTTTGATTCTAATAGAGACAAATTTCTGGGTACATTTTGTGGGGTGCATAATGGTTGAAGATCCTCAGCGGGGGGCATTTTCTTGGGTGGACGTAGTATAATTTAAGAATGCCATTATAGTAGAGATTTTACTTAGCGGGTGTGGGTATGAGTGGCCACTACCCATTAGATATGTACCCGTTGCTTGACTCCCTTACCCTCTCGTAGTGCTACTGGGCTGGCACAGCCCGCTCACACATCCAGGCTTTTCGGGCCGGCCCGGCACGAAAAGTGACCCGTCATGCCGTGTCTGGGCCGTCGTCTAGGCACGTGGGCCACGTGCCTAAGAGGCACGGCCCGAGTCCGTTAGGGCTCCAGATCCAGCCGTCTCCCCGTATCGCACCTCCGCCTCCAACGCCATCTCCCGTTAGGGGCTCGGATCCGGCCGTCTCCCGTCAGCGCGCCAGCGCCGCATCTCCGCCTCCAACGCTTCCTCCTCCCGAATCGGCACCGCACTTCTTCGCTTCCTCCTCCCGCATCGGAAAAGCCCCCGCCGCGCATCGCCACCCCAGCTCAAAGCCTGAAATCGATGGGGACATTGATAGCGAAGGTCGACAGCTTCAGGTCCTAGCCGGACTCTTGGAGAGGTCGCTCTCCCCACGACGCCACCGTTCGTGCCGCCGCCGAAAGCACGAACTGTCCGATTGCGCCGCGTACTCGGACTACTCTATTGGGCTACTTAGCCTCGTCGCCTCCAAGTCTCGAAGGTACAGGAAGGTCCGCCACGCTGCCTCCGTCCGTCTCAAGAGTTTGATCTGCAGCCGATGGCGTAAGCCCAACGTTGACGCTGATGACCAGCTTCCTCCTCTACCTGACTTTGAGCGCAGCATCTTCAAGAGTGAGGTTTTGAAAATTCTTCTCAACACCTCACCCTCGACCTCGATCCAAGGCGAGGTCGCTGAAATCCTTGTTGTCATCGCCACTTTTGAGTTCCCTGCTAATTGGAGTCTTGTACTCCCATCCATTACCTCCCTACTTGACACTGCCACGGCTGCCCAGGATGTTTCAAGAATCAAACCTCTTCTTCTCGCCGCAGGATCACTTTTCTTAGGTTTGCACAAGGCTTTCCACCGTGGAGACCACGAAAACCTTGACCATTGACCACCTCAACTATTGTGTACACCAATTCGCTAATACCTTGATGCAGGTTACCGAGTTTGCCCTTGGTCTCTTAAACCCAGTGACCACAGACCACCTGGTGTTCGAGTGCCTTCATCTCTGCTACCAAATCTTTTATTCTTTCAATTCCATCCACCTCCATGACACATTCAAGGCAAATATTATGCCATGGATGAACAGTTTCCATTTTATCCTCAGAACCTCATATCCGACTGCAGATGCTGGCTTGGATTTACTCCGTAGTGTTGTCTGTGATAACTTGCAGCTGTTTACAGACAAGTACGAGGATGTGGTCAGTAAATACTTGGGAGATTTTGTTAGGGCTGTGCAGGAGCTTCTCATGTCCTCGACTGCTGCGGCACATCTTGTGGTGAGTGGGATTACATTCTTGACTGCAGTAGCTAAGGGTAAGCATCATGACTTGCTCGGGGGCCCTGAAATGATGAAGCAGGTTATCGTGCCTAACCTGCAACTGTGGGATGAGCATGTGCACCTTTTTAAGGCCAACTGGATTGAGTATGTCAGGCTTGACTCAGAGGTAAGTGTCAGAGATACTCCTAGACAAGCTGCATGCCAGTTGTTGAGGGTGCTTGCCACCAATTACAGAGAACAGGTTGCTTCACTTGTGTCAGCACACATCCAGAAGATGCTGCAAGCATGTGATGCTGGTCTGGTGAACAATTGGAAGGAGAAGGATGCTATAATGTACATTCTTATCGCTCTTAGAAAAGATTTTGGTGGCACAGTTGATTGGACAAATATGGTTGGCCACTGCTTCACATCTGTGATGGTACCTGAGCTCCTTGTGGTCCCTAATGATCTATCTGAGGAATTGTTGAAGGCAACACTTCTTAGATTTTTAAAAGAACTAGTGGCAAGGCGCGCTCCTGCGCGCACGCCAGTGAAAAGATAGAAAAATACATCTTGTATTTTATACATTTTATATAGTGACCAAGATGAATTGATGTCTATATAGTGACTAAGATGAATAAATGTCAAGCTAGCAAGGAAGATGAAAAAAAAGAGAAATGGAGGAAACCTAGGTCGATGGTACATGGCCAGCACTGATATTACAATCCAAAATTCAAGAAAATAATCTGAATTAATAAGTCATGATGGATGAATTATACAGGTACATCTTGGTGAGAGACGACATCTTCAACACAGCTTCTTAGTCAGATATGTCGTTGTTCATGGGAGGCCTGATTCAGTTAGGTAGAATAAAAATTTTTGTTCAACATTTTGGTGTGTTTATTCAACTTAAAAAAATATTCTGAAATATGAAAGGATTGGAAAAAGAAGTGGAAATCAATGACTGGAAACTAAGGGGAAGAAATGAACGCATGTCCAAAGTATCTCACAAAGATGTGTATGGCCAAATTTGACTACTTGATAAGCGTATTGTAGTTGCATAGTGTGATATCAAAGTACATTATTACTAAAACATAATATAAATTGCAGCCATAAACAATGCTTATTTCCTGAATATCAACCGATGCAAGTATCTAACACAAGCATACAAAGCAGACTCCCTAAATGGACTCTGCTGAACATCTGCAGCGTATAGGCAAGCAATCTCAAGAAAACTGATAATCTGGAGAGCAGTCACGGAGAGCAGTCATGGTTACTTACTTTCAATTTGCTGATAGAATGGATTTTAGCTCTCTGGGAATTCCATCGTGAGTCTATTCTTGATCAATCAGTATGACCATCTAAGATAAAGCCTGAGGTTTGACAAACAAAAGTGAGCACCAGAATAGCTGATATTCCTTGCAGACAACTTTTTGGATAAGAAAATATGGACTTCTGAATATTGGGCATATACATTGATGATTTAGTATAACGGAAAGAGATGTGAAATAACATGCTCAGTTACATCAATCTTGCAGCATCAAAATAATCTATAAAATCCCTATCAGATTTCAGTATACAATTGACATAGTGTTTGGAGCAGAGATGGCTCGAACATCAGCAGCACAGGAATCTTGTCTTTTTTCAGAAAGGAATAATGGGAGTAGCAGACAACAGGAAATTAAGTAGCAACATTTTTGAGTGGATGCCGTTCTTTTGTTGACAATCAGGTTTGCTGGAGAAAATGAGGAATATAGTGTTCAAAAAAAGAGGTTATTTTTGTATGGAAAAAATACAAAGAGGGATTCCTTCAAGGATATAGCAACCAAAAAAGCATAGAATATCTGGGTGACTATAATGACAAGGCAGAGAATCTTGACTTTGTACTCGAAAAGAAGACATGATATATTATTACTGCAAATCAAAAATGAAAAGGAAAATGTGTTAACTAACTTGGGACCAGGAAGCCATATGATCTGCTGTCATGTTGACACCATTGGCACCGTTAGTAATGGAAGGCTATCAAGGGACCACATCTTGGAAGGGTCTGGACCTGATAACTGAAATACTTTAGTGACCTCTCTTTTCACCAGAGCCTGTAAAAGTTTACCATCAAGTTTACCATCAAATTTGGTTACCGGTAGTTGTAAATAGAACATGAAAGATTTATGATAGATAGGCTTATATAAGGGTACTATTGTTGTACTCTGAATAAATATAAGACAGGTAGATTGCATACTATACTGCCACGGTCCAACACGGTGATGATTACTGACTATGTACATTAATAGGCACAATAATTATCTGAATTATCTGAAGAACACACCCATAATTATCTGAATTTAGGAATTAACTGAAAAAAATTTTGTGCGCTGCTGAGGAAGCACAAAAGAAGGAAGCGTCCATGTTAGCTGCTAATAGAGTATTAGTATAAATCTATACCTATTAAGCATTTTCTAGCAATAGACAGGCAGCTCTCATAGAAAAATATATTTCTTAGCTCTACAATGTATGTTGCAGTAATTTGATAGTTCCTTTGATATCAAATTGCCTGAATTTCAGCACTTAATTTTAGCATAGCTACCCCAGCCTGTCCTCCATCATGTACAATCTATTGAGCCATATGTTCTGCCGCCCCTAGAATTTATAGTCAATTGCAAGTGATTTTCAGATAGCTTCTGAATGAAAGCAGGGAAAATGGAGGAGTATTTCCTCTACGTGTCAGTCTTGCTGCGCCAGGTAGTCCTCCATATGTATTTCACAATCTAGGATGTAAGTTAGATATTATATGCACGCGTCATCTATATAACCTGAGGACCCATAATATATCATTACCAATTATAGTAAGAGACATCTTACACGAAGCATTTTTGTAATGAAAAGAGAAGAAAAGTAAGAGCTGTTTGGAGCATCCAAGAAACTTCATTGGTCCAACGGCAAACACATTAATAGTTTGCAGAGGATCTGGCGTACCACAATTAACCAATTGTCGAGTAAAAGAAGAACGGCCTGCACAATGAGGAGAAAATAATGTTTATTCTGCACCATATCTAGACAGTGAAAAGTGGCAGGCAACCTTTGTACAATCAAAATGCAAAAGTGGCAAAATGTCTCTAGAAATGTAAAAGTGGCAGGTAAGATATGGGATATGATGAAAACACTTACCTTCTAGAAATGCAAAAGTGGCAGGCAACCTTTGTACAATCAGAAGAGCATTGCATCCAGTTTATTGTTAACTGGGAGGCAAGTTTTTGGCCTCACACTCCCCATGTATAATCAAAAGAAAGGAAGCAAACTGAACATTGCTCCAATCCTTGATCCACTTCCGGTCTTAGTACCTCAGAACAGCAACCTCACACATGATTTTGTGGAGTGTGTGTGTGTGTGTGTGTGTGTGTGTGTTGGGGGGGGGGGTGTGCATCTGAAATGAGTGGAAACAAAATGTCTCTACAATTACTGCTCTGTGGTAGAAAGAGTGACAAATAATTAACTGATCCATCCTATGACTCCAGAAGACTGATTTGTAGTTCACAATCAAATAGTAGTATATACTTTTCCATTGCCATCCTTGAATTTGATAAAAGTTGGCAATGCTTTAGTTCTGTCAAGGTTCACAATGCTAATGTACTTCTCATTATCAATTTTGACAACTTCAATTTTTTCGCCTAAGTTTTGACTCACTTCTTGAAGTATGGGAACCATGTACAGTGAGTCCAAATCAATATTTAATTGTCACAAATTGTCTAGACACAGAATTTTGTGGCACATGGAACATAATTGCGAAGGATGTGAACAATGACATTAACAAACAGAAGTAAATTTAGCTACATTTTTTTTAATCTTCTTGTATTTGTAATGTACTTAGGACTCATAAAGATAGAAGTTGTAGATCTGAAAAATCCTAGAATACAAATGAGAGCATAATTTTAGGGATAAATCTAGTGAAAATTAACAACTGAAATTCATATATTTGTTGCACAAATCTTGGATGTAACCAACAGCCAAACCCTAGAACAGGAATCCAATTCAATATGAGAATAAAATCAGAGAAACAAGAGGAGAGGGAGAGGAGAGAGAGAGAGAGAGCACACACCAGGGGGCGTCGTGGCTGCGGCCTAGCAAGGGCCGTCCGCGCCAGCCGGTCCGCCGCCTCGCAGGAGGGCGGCAAGCACGGCGGCCTAGCCGGTGCGCTGCCCCACCCCGCGTGCGAGAGAGAGAGGTGTGGGCTGCTGGCCGTCGCGCCGGAGGCCGGGCTGCCTGGCTGGTGCGCCGTCGCGTGAGGAGAGAGGGAGGGAGGAAGAGGATCGGGGAGGAGCGGGCGGCGGCGGCGTCGGGGTCGGGAACGACGGGGGGCTTTTTTTTTTTTTTTTTTTCCCCGAAGAATCTGGAGGTAGAAGTGGAAGCAGGAGTATATATTCGCTTCTTTGGATTCAGACGAGAAGCCGCATAAATTGAGAAGAAGCCGCTTTCAGCGGAATCCGCTCTAGGAAATCTGGGCCGTTGATCTGGAAATCCAACGGACGAGGGATTTCAAGGCGACGTGGACCAGTCATCTTGCGAGGAGC
>JADLZL010002392.1:0-18327 GCA_015844335.1 Chrysopogon serrulatus
AGGTCATCCTCACGAGGTGGAGGACATCGGGAGCAGCCGGAGCTCTACGGGGACCATGCTACCGCCCTTGCCGAGTCCACAAATCCCAAACATTTCTTAATAAATTGTTCCGTGAGTAGCTTGTAACTAGGGATTGATCCGTGAATAATGAAATCATCTTCCGAGAATGTGTCTTGTTTTATGATCTTGTGTTGATTGCCAGATGAATGTCTTTAGTGTTCTTTCTGATTCAAAGCATTTCTTGAATGATTTTCCCGAATGCAGTGACATCACTTTAGTCGATTAGATCTTAGTCTTACGCCATAAACGATTTGACGATCACCGAGCAAGTACCTTTCAAGATCTTACCCTTTCTCCTCCCGATAAACCAACCGATCGTAACGTTGAAGTCTTCATGAGATCATTCGGTTATATTTTGAACTAAAGGCGACACTAATCGAAATTTGTTTACCAACTTCATATATTTTTTTTGAAGGCGATGTTACTTCATCGGCCGTTTGATTTCACATTTTCCTCATGAACCAATTTCGATCATGGGTAATATTTCTTAAGATATCGTCCGTTGATAGCCTTGGTAAATTCTTCTCCAAACAAAGTTTTCAAAATATACGCATTACCAGGCACACATCTTTCTACCCGAAAGGGTCCTTCCCAATTTGGGGACCATTTGCCGAATGCCCTGTCTTTTGATCCAACCGGCAAATATAGTTTTCCAAACCAAGTCACCTTCCGAGAATTGTTTCTCCCTAACTTTCTTGTTATAATACTTGGCAACACGTGCCTTATTTTTCTCAATATTTTCCAATGCCTTGAGACGAATGAAATGTAAATCTTCCAATTCATCTCGTCATCGATTTGCGTAATCTCCCTTTTCCAGGTCTTTTCGCAACATAACCCGCCTTGAACCCGATTGCAATTCCCAAGGTAAGACGGCATGATGCCCACACACCAATTCATAGGGGGGGATGTTTGAGTTGACCCATGACAAGCCATTCGATAAGCCCATTAATGCTTCACCGAGAACCAAATGCCATCTTTTGGTTTCTCATCAATCTTCTTTTGAATGATCTTGATCATAATTTTGTTGGATGCTTCGCTTGTCCATTGGCTTGTGCATAATAAGGAGAAGAGTTACATAGTTTGATCCCCATGTCTTCGCAAAATCACAAAACTCGAGGAAGTGAACCGAAGTTCCCCGACGGTTGTTATAGTTTGAGGGATCCCAAATCTATAAATTATATGTTCCTTGACAAAACTGATCATGTTTTTCGATGTAACTTTCTTCAAAGGAATGGCCTCAACCCATTTAGTAAAGTAATCCGTGGCCAGAGCACAAACTTATGCCCTTTGCTTGAAGGAGGATGTATTTGGCCAATTAGATCTATACCCCATCCCCTAAATGGCCAAGGCTTGACTATTGGGTTCATAATGTGACGCCGGAGCCTTTTGAATATTGCCAAATTTTTTGACAATCATGACACCCCTTGTAATAATTGAAGCAATCTTCCAAAGATAGTCGGCCAAAAAATAACCAAGTTCTCCGAATTATCCATTTCATTCGTAAGTCGATTGATGCGCACCACATAATCCTTCATGCACTTCATACATCACCCTTTCCGCTTCTTCTTGACTTAAGCATTTGAGTAATACTCCATCCACAGATTTGTAATACTGGTGATCATCAAGAAGGACGAACCTAAGAGCTTTGTAATTGAGTTTTCGGGTAACTTTTTCGTGATGGATCCTTCAGATATTCGATGATTTCATATCTCCAGTCATCGGCCACCCTGCTCAAAGATCCGAGACATCCTTGCCTACAGTGAAGATTTCTTGGTTTTCACGATATCCAAGCATTTTGAGCCACCGATTTGCTTTTTTCATTGCGCTCCCTAGGGATATGATGCAAGGTTGCTATCCGAAAACTTTTTAGAAGTTCCCGGCATTCTTCATAATATTCTCTTAACGTGTCATTCTTGCACTTATATTGACCAATCAACTGGTTAATCACCATTTCAGAATCTCCAAAGATTTCAACAAAGAACGGCTTTAATTTCTATGAGAAGCCGAAAGCCCTCTAAGTAATGCTTCATACTCGCTTGATTGTTAGTCACATGAAATTCAATGGGAATAGCGTACTCAAAAAGTTATTCCTTGTGGAGAAACTAATGTAATGCCAGCACCCCCACCTTTGCCGCAGGATCTACCCATCAAAAAATAAAATCCAAGGCACAATGCTTACTATATTAGTGCTAAGGTCATGATGTTGCGTAACAAAAAATCAGCAATAATTTGACCCTTCAACGCTTTTGCCGATTCGTATTTTAAATCAAATTCGACAAAGCTAAAATCCACTTGCCAATTCTTCCATTTAAAATTGGCATTGACAACATATGTTTGATCACATCATGACTTGAAATAATCACGTATTCGCTTTTAATAAATAATGCCAAGCTTGGTACATGAATAATACACACACAAGCATAGTTTTTCCATAGCCGAATATCTTGTCTCGGGTCTAACAACTTTTCGGCTAAGATAAGCTATAACTCTCTCCTTTCCTTCGTATTCTTGTATGAGGGCCGATCCTATTGTTAGGTATCGGCCGCCACGCATAACCCGAAAGGCTTGTCAAGTTGTGGAGGTACCAAACCGGTGGTGCCTTCATATACTCTTTAATCTCATCAAAAGCCTTTTTGCTGCACGTCACCCCATACAAATTCTTGATTTTTTCTTGAGTTTTAATAACGGAGAAAAAGGCAAGACTCTTTTCCGATAAATTGAAATAAACCTTCTTACGAAATTGATCTTGCCGAAAGTAGACAGAATTCCGTAAGATTAGTTGGAGGGACAACTTTATCTATTGCCTCCATGCTCTTTTTTTCCCAACTTCGATTCCTCCTTTATGAATGAGGAATCCTAAAAATTCACCAACTGACACTCAAGGCACACTTGTTTGGATTCATTTTCAAACCATGTTTTCTAGTGCATTCCAAAGTTCTTCTTAGATCAGCTAAGTGTCTTTCATAGTCTTTAGACTTGACTACTACGTCATCGATATAGATCTCCACAATCTTGCCGATCAACTCATGAAATATGTAATTCATGGCTCTTTGATAGGTTGCACCGGCATTTTTCAAACCAAACGTCATTACAATCCATTCAAATAATCCAATGTGACCGGGGCATCCGAAAAGCCGTTTTTGAAACATCCTCTATTGCCATGAAGATCCGATTATAGCCAAGCGTTTCCATCCATAAAGCTAATGACCTCATACCCGGCCGCAAGGCCCACTAACAAATCGGAATCGGCATTGGGTATCCATCCATTGGAGTGGCTTTGTTAAGATCTCTCAAGTCTATACTGCACCCTCATTTTTTCATTTTTCTTGTAAACAGGGACTATATTTGAGATCCAATGCGCACTCGCATCTACCGAATGAAGTTTGCTTCCAATAGCCTTTCAATCTCCTTTACATCGGCCAATACCTCCTCCTTATAAATCTTCCTCGGAGGTTGTTTATAGGGTCGATATCCCGACTTAATAGGCAATCGATGCTCAACGATAGTACGATCTAGTCCAGCATCTCAGATAATCCCAAAGTAAGCAATCTTTAAACTCTTTAAGGAGATTTATTAATTATTCTCTAAATTCGGACTCAAATTTGCACCGATGTACATCGGCCTTGATTTAGAATCGTCACCAACATTTATTTCTTCCAGTTTGTCGGCCGACATAAAACCGTGTCCCAATTTTCCTTTGTTGCCATCGATAGGGTTACCCATTAAAAATTGCTGTTGGAGCCGACTGCTTGGATCGGCTGTTGATCCTTGTTGAATACATTAACAGGACCTTCTCCCCATACTTTGCCAGAGAAACAATCAACACCGTCATATTCCCAAAGAAGCTGGTTCCGGCGCCCACACTTACCGAATCATCAAGATGTACAATTTCTACATCGCCCCCTATCCATTGAATAAGAATCTGGTGCATGGTCGAAGGAATACAGCAATTAGCATGAATCCAGTCCCTTCCAAGAAGCAAACTGTATGCCCCCTTGCCATCAATGACGAAGAACGTAGTGATCAGGGTTTTAGACCCAATCATCAACTCAACATGCACAGCTCCTCGGGTGTCGGAAAGGATTCCCGGCAAAATCCCTAAGGACCATGTCGGTTTTTTTTTTTTTAATGTATCTTCACTCGTCATCCCAAGCTTTCTAAACGTGGAATATGGCATTATATTGATAGCTGCCCCTCCATCAACAAACATCTTGGTCGAGAGGTTTCCCATTGACATACCCTTTTCACGCATAGCGGTTTCAAGTGACGATGTTTCGCTGGCTTGTCAAAGGTTGCTTGTCGCGTCAATACAAGCTGAGCCTTCAAATTTTGAAACTCACTTTCATCAAAATCAGAATAAACCTCCTCTTGTATTTCTTGATTCTCAGGAGCTATGAACTCCGACGGGAGGAAGAAAGCCATGCATGCATCACCCGATGGACCCTCCTCATCAGGTTTCCTCTTTGGACGCCATTGTTTCTTTTCTTCGTGGCGGCTGCTCCAGTTTCTTTGTTTCTCAACCGCCGCACTCTTCTCTTCCGACTTTTCCTCAACCCCGGGGGCACCACCGCCCTTTTTCGCCATCTATACTCACGAGTGCCTCTTTCCTCGTCATACTCTTCGGGATAAACCCGGTGTTGATCTGCGAATCTCTTTCTTTGATGATCAAAGTCATTTATTTTTTTACGCCGATCGCCCCTCGTGAAATTGATTTCCAAGTCTTTCATGGACGGGTCGGCGGTTGACTCGAGACCGCTGTAGCCATAGTATTGATCACCTTGCATTTCGGGCAATTGTTTCTAGCAGGCAGCTTTAAGCCTTCATTCCAACAATGTTTAAAGAACGAACACCCCCAATGAGACTGTTCCAGTTCCCTCATGTGCTCTCCTTGCTCTCGATGATACATCTCTTCTTCGTAGCTCCACCGTCTTTCTAGGAATTTTCGCTCACCATAACGTTCTCGCTCTTGCTGTCTTTGCCACTTATTCAGCAAGATTCGTGATGTCACCCTTGGCCTAGATGTTTCACCTCTTTCGGTTCGGCTATTTTTGAACCGAACTTTCTCTTTCAACTCTTCAGCAGTAATTTGTCGGTTGGGGTCTACAGTGCCACTTTTCTTGGCTCTCTCTGATGTCAACACTTTTATCTTTCCCTTACCTTTAGGATCATCGGCGTAAACCATACCTACAGAGAAAGATACCATGTTCGGGGAAAGGGTTTGCCATCTATTTTCATTTTGCCATCAAACTTTAAATGTCCCCTCCCGAATTGCTTTTTTGAATCCGAACTCGAACACTTTCGGCAATCATTGATGGAGTGAGAGTTAGTGTTATGATAACCACAATACCTCTTATCCTTTACCCCTTCGTAGGCGTAACATGGGGTGTCCTTCCGTAGCTTGATACGCCCTTCCATTACCAATGGATCAAAAAGCTTATCCGATTTGGAGACATCGAAATCATAGGTTCCTTTTCGCTATTTCACCAACGCCGGCTAACTTGGGTTGGCTCCTTATCAGTTAGTTAATTCGCTGCTATCTCATCTTCGTCATCGTATTCGGTTGCCTCTTCTAGGAAACTCGATACATTTCACTAGCAACATTACCTTTCTGATAACGGTTGTCCCTTCTGAAACCTTGAGCCTGATTACTCATGACAGCCAACCTGCGGGCGAAGTTGACCAAGATCATCAAATTCCGGGCGAACGACTTTTCCTCGACATTCGGCAAAGATCCCTCGCTATTGCTATTCTAGGCAATCGATCGTCGGTAAGTTCAGCGAGAAGCAAAGACTCTTAGTTTCTCCGAACTCGCGAAGATATTCTTGTGGTGTCTCATTAGCTTTTACGCCTTTTAAACCGGTAAGGTCTACCAGCTTCTTTTCGTAGTTCGGTGAAGAAATAAGCATGAAACTTCGCTCAAGTTCCGCCCAAGTACCAATAGAATCACTGGTAGAGAAGTAAACCGGTGAAAGCCGGGCCTGTGAGAGACAATGAAAAATACCGAATCCTCCAAGCTTGATGCCTCAGGACGCCTCCCCAAGCCGTGGATCGTATCGGCTAATATGCTCGTGGTACTTGTATCATCCCCGACCTTAAAATTTGGTCAAGTCCGTTGGTGGCTTCACCCTTTTGCCGGGTAGTGCAACCTCGTTATACCATTCGATACGCGCAGACTTGTGCGAATAGGATTGATTCTTTGGCTTTAGGCCGAACTCGATGTTGCATCATATCAGCCATCCTATGCATGATTATGTCAATGTCTGCCTCGGAGTTCCACGTGCCTGTCCCTCCGGATGGTATCCCCTGTCGCACTTCTATATCCCGGATTCGGTAGAGCATCTAGAGCAAGATAGTCGGTGAACTCATAATATCCATCCCCATACATGTTTCTTTGTAACCCGTTTGATCTTTGGAGATATCTTGTATGCGATTGCGGTACTCTTTCGGTAGTGCCAAACGTCACTTGGCCGTAAGTAGGAGGTGGTTGCTTTTCATGAGTCTCTACTTCATCTTTGTTAATCCCGGATGTTCCTTCATCTTCGGTTTGCTTCTCTCGATACTTTGGAATGTTGAAAAGCACTGGTCCACGAATTGGTCCCACACCCTCTTCAAAATACTTATCGCCAGCTTGGCCGAAAGTATTAGCCATGATTACTCGAAAAGTATTTAGAAAGGCCGTGTTGTGGTTCTCGATGGTATATCGCCAAGGCTTTATGGACCAAATCGATACCTTTTGAGCTTCTTCCTCTTGAGCAATCAGTTTGATGTGCAAGAAGAACCCTTGGCAATGACCGCTTCAAAAACCTTGTTGCTCTTGTTCTTGGAGAAAGACATTAAGCATTTACGCTTGTATTGCGGCGCATGCTTGCTCCATCGTAGCTCTCAATGGGTCCGGCAATTCATCCAAATTGTCACGCCCGTAACATGATTGTTATTGACGTCCGACATCTTAAATCGAGGAGATGGTCCCACCGGGCGTGCCAAAAAGTGTGTTGACACAAAAACGTGACTCCGTGCCAAGCACACCGCAGCAAAAAGCGTGACTTCAATCGGACGGCCCGCACGGTTTGGAGATCCGAGCGTGTGCCGTCAGTTTGACTCGAAAAACCGACAAGGGACAAAGAAACTGTTAAATACAAAATCGGAACATGTCGGATGAGACCGCATAGTTCGTATATACGGCCCCCCGAAGCCACTTACGACGACATACAACTATAGAAGCTGTCTACCAATCATGCATATGATTCATTCGGCTAATATGAAGGTGAAACATGTAGTGCATTGATTGCCGAACATGCATGCATGAGAAGACATATTTGAACAAGTGAAAGTTAACTATGAATTGAAGCATAACCAATCTCGGCAATACGGTAGGACTCGGGGTCCATGAAGAAAGAACATACAAGTTATCACGAATAAACTAATCAAGGACCTGCATCTGCCGCGCGACACCCGATCCTATCGATGTCTAAAAGTTTCTAACGTGCAAGAACCCGCAACATGTAACAATCTAGATTGATCTTATTCGGCTACGTAAGCATACGATCTATTTATCATGATAGTAAGAATAAGGAACATTAGAGAGCAAATAGATCTATAAAATAAGAAGCCGAAACCGACCAAATCTAGATTGGGCAAAAGAATGTTACAAATAAATAAAATATTAAAGTCATGCAACACGTGATAACTTAATGAATCTACTAGATCTTGCTGAATCTAATAGAGCCGATAACTAATCCTTGAGCCAGATCCTAGCCTGCCGCACGGCTCATGATCTAACCAAGAACCGATAACTATCTTGCTTTGCTAAGCTATCAAGCGGACTTTGCCGCCACGGCCGTCTAGTCGAGATAAACAAAGCATAAGCAAAGACTTCTTGATCATCAAGTAGACGCTGCCGCACGGTCATCCCATCGAGGCGAACAAGACTACTTGCATCAAGATCTAAATCCACCGCATGATACTAGATATGATAGCAAGGTTGCCGGTACATTTACGGAGGTCGACGGATCGATGACTCCTCTCGAAGAACTTCGGCGAATACGACAAAAGGACTCGAAACTTGGCACGGGGCCGGTTGTATTGGTTTGATTGTGAATCCTCTTTACAATGGACGAGGGTTTATATTTATACCCTGGACAAATATAAGTCTTAAACAGATACGATTACAAAGATTTTTAGGCAAGCGTAAAGCCATCAACTTTATTCTTCTCGGAATTATCATGTTTCCTTCCTTCAAAGTCGGCCACCTTGCTTCCCGAACAGAGTCACTGCATTTTAAAGATAACCGAACGCGTTACCGCTTGCCGAACCACTGAGTCGGCCGCATATACGTTTGCCGAATAGCTCAAGATTAGCCGACCGCACACGTATTTGTTTAACGCGCTGAATTCCTGCTCTCTCATAGCCTTTGCCGAATCGGCCCACCTGTCATTGATCCTTACCAAAATCCAGTGTTAACACTTGGGTAGCATGTGATCGTTTTCTGTGTTGAGAGTAGTGATTAGTTGAGTCATCTCCTCAGGTGCATGCTTGGTCCTCCTCCATCTTCTATTGTTTCTGTTCTTCTTCTTCTTTGGCATTGGTTGTTGTTCTTTGCGCTTCTTGTTGCTGAAATTGCTTCGGGGCTGCAGTAGCTTTCAGGATACGGTTTTTGAATGTGAATCTCTCCTTCTTGTCTTTGATGGACGGGACGATCTTGGTGTACTGCATAGATGATGGCTTTGTTGTGCATAGGAATGGTCTGTCTAGAATAATGGGTGTCTTCTCATCTACTCCCCGTCTCCATGACCATAAAGTCAATCGGGACATATGATTGCCCCCACTCTAATGACAACTTCTTCTAGTACTCCATCAGGATAGCAAATGGACTGATCTGCAAGCTGCAGACGCATATTTGCGTATAATAGGGGATCATTTAATATTTTCTAATAGATTACCTTGAGCATGATGTTGACACTTGCGCCAAAGTCGCAGATAGCCTCTCTCGAAAGTCTGCATCCTATGGAGATAGGAATGACAGTCTTTCGAGGGTCTCCCATCTTCTCCGGTAGAGACCGGTCAATCCAATCGCATATCCGGCAGGCTTAATATGGTATTGAGTAACATTGTAAATATCAACAAGGTTAGCGCTCTCTAAATCTTTTGGGTTGGTGCGGAACCTTGCCTTTCTCTAATATGAGTGATAGCATAATCATCAAGTATCATAATTAAGGATAATCATCGAGCATCTTACTAGTCATAATCATAGCTAGCTATTAGATAAACTAGGGAAATAGATCTATAACTACATCCAATGAATAACTCTAATTAGTGCAACTACATCTAGTAATCATTGCTAAGTCAATCCTAAATCATCATTGTATGTAAAGAGACATCAACTAATGAGGGTATTAAGATCTAGGTCACCTCCTTCACGACCGTGCCCATGCATATCAGGGTGCACTCGCAGATAAACAAGACATCTAGACACCACGTCTACATATCGCCTATCATCTATCCATTATACATATGGATAAACGCTATACGAGCAATTACATGAATTTAATAAGATCGAAGTAACTAAACTAGACATATAATTAAAGTAGACAATGACTATTGCAATTAAGAACATATGAATATATTTAGAGTAAAATCTCCCTAATCTGAATAATGAATACAATAAAGTAATTAAGAAATAGATCTATTGCCGAACCCTCATGCTCCGCATGCACGCCTGTGGGTTTCGTGATCCGATGAAGAACTAGATCTCCTCTACTTCTAATATAGCTAGCTAATCCTATGAACTAGAAGGCGCTTTGATGAACTTGAAGACTCTTGATGCTTGATGGCTTGAGGCCTTGATAAATAATGAATTGTCTCTCTCCGCAGAGGTCTACCTACATATTTATAGTCCGGTGGGATGTGGCGCCGCAGATCAAACCGATGTAACGTAGGGCTAAAATGCATCTTTGGTGGCGGTAGAGGAACATTCCGAAGGGGGCCGCAACCCTAACCCTAGGGCGCCGCCCGCCCCATGGTGGGGCCGGCCGGCCCCACTGCCGCTGGCCGGCCCCCCTTGCTTCCGGGTGTCTTCTAGATGGTTCCCGAGCCTTCTCGCATGATCTCCCCGTGGGCGGATAGGTTTCATGGTTATTTTGCGCTAGAATCCCTCTTTTTCAGCCTTTTCCGAAAAGTCACCCTGTGAAATACAGAATATACAAAACTTGTAGAATTTATCGATAAAACCCTAGACTAGTGTGTTTTTATGTTCTCCTTGGGTAAAAAGCCCTAGTAAAAGTTGATGATAACAGTGTCAACACACTACACCTAACTCACTAGACTCACTGTGGCAGAACCTTTCAAATTATATGGCCCACAAGTACCTGACATTGTCCTTAAGACCTCTGTCAGCCGTACTTGTGTACCACATAATTCAGAATGTTCTGTCGGGTGAAACCCCGATGACACCACGATCCTCCAGGATCAAATTCTTACAAGATATTGTAGTATTACAACTGTTTTTATCCAAATAGAACAGAGTAGCGAAAGATTTATGAAAGAAGATTATAATATTTGCTCAGAGTTTAATTAAACAAAATTTAACTGAGTTTGCGGAAGTGAGAAAGAACCATAGAATACTTGTAAGAGAACGTCTCAGATGGAAGGTATTCGATCATACCAAACCCACTGATATGACCGAAGTTAGCTTCACTAGTCAGCACCTGCAACAAGGGTCATATAAACCCTGAGTATAAAAGTACTCTGCAAGACTTACCCGACAGAAAAATGGGGAGAAGACTCAGGAATACTGGCTAATAGGAATCAAGGTAAGGCTTTAGCAAGATCAAAAGACACCTTTTGCGAAAAGAGACTAAGCCAGTCCTTAATATATCAATCACTTGTCAACCAAGTAACGAATTCAGAACTTTCCAGTCTCAACAACTTTTATCATTACTACGATGCCGGGACTAGGATCAAGTCTCCCATATTGTGGAGCACCGATGATTCGAACCGCTTTATATACCTAGTTGGGGCTTCCTAGCCACACGATGTATGCAGGACCGAACATCTCACATACATCAACTCACGCTTGCATTTCTCTAGATCAGAATAGGTCCTAGCCACGAGGGTACAGTACACCACCTCCCTACACCGCGGTCCCCTTCCACGGTGCGTCTCGTAGGGTGGGTACACGCTACGCTCGTCCCGGTTGTCCGTTCTCGCCATGGATAGTACAAGGGAGCTTACCGCCATTAGCATGCGACTAGTACTATCCAATAACCTCATGATCCCAGGGCCAAACAACGGACGGTTCTTAACCGACACAAGTGGACGACACTACACCAGGGCACTAGCCTATCCTAGTGCAAGTCACTCCACCGATGTCTCGATTTACTCATCATCATGCTCTTGTTGCGTACCTTTGACCCCGTCGGAACAAGGATAAGCAACAAGCAACATCAGGTTTTCATAAATTCTCTTTAGAGGATATTGTTATCATACTTTTGAAAACAGTTTATCAAACCCTATACTAGTAGCAAGGCTAAGCGCATACTAAGCCTTTCGAAACCAAAACAGTATCCAGGGTAATATATCAAGGTACGGTAAATGCATCAAAGTAGGATGTCACACAACTTCTAACACCTAATGCATCATATCGGGAACATAAAATATAAAGCTTTTCAAAATACAAGAAAATGTTTAAATGCATCCGGGGCTTGCCTGTGTTATAGAGAAGGTTAGTTGTTAATCTTGACAAAGGACACCTTCAAGTGGATTCCTCTCTTAGGACTTGGATCAACACGAACCTTCTCCGATGCTTGACTATCATGATGCATTGCTCTCACGTAAACTATACGTAAATAAATGATGCATTCTAAGTATGATGAAACACATGACATGATGCATGATGCAAGGCAACATGGATGTGCATGATGCAAGGCAACATGGATGAAACAACTTAATTCTTCATTAACTTGAGTACAACTTTTTCTTCACGGTAAAAAGTTACATCAAGAGATCATAAATAGCACCGGCAAGAATTGATTAACAAAGTACACAATCAACGTAAATTGCTGAAGGTCATTAGGGTTAATGACCTCGGGTCATCACTAAATTCCAAACTCAATCAACCCTAGAGTGATTAAGGTTAGTTACTAATTTATTAACCATTTTTACAGTTGTTGAAAGCCACTAATTAAACTTGCTAATTACTTAACTACCATTACAGATGTGACGATAACTATTATTACGCAGCTCCTATGTGATGATAATCACTAGTAACACCACACAATCAAGCCATGAATCACTAGGGTAGTAATGGTTTCATGGTCTTCAAATCATGCTAAAAGGGAAAATCAATCCTAAGTGTTGCATTCATAAATTACTTAAATCATTTTATTAATTATTAAGCATGTGAGCAAACTCTATATTTAGTCTATATAAAACAATGCCATGGACTAGGGAGGGTTGCTGATCCAGGGTCTTCAAACAATACCACAAATCACCTAACATTTTAATTAGAAAACTAATTAATTAATGGTTACTTTATTAATTATTTTCATAGGCTTTAAACAAGGTGAAAATTATTTTCTATAGAAAACTTGCTTAAAACTGTGCACAAACTCTAGTGGAGGTCACTTTTAGTATGAAAAGCTTACTCCTAATTTTTCATGATTTTTGGATTAATATTTTATTCTACAAAAATCAAACACTATGCATTTATTAATTAAAACATGCAATTATTGAACATGACAAAAGTACTTAACATATTGCAAACATAATTTTCTCTAAAACCACACATCATTAGGATAATACTCATATTTTTATTATATTTTTAATTGCCCAAAATATTGAATTATGAAATTGTGAAAAATAGGAAAAGAAGTTTATTTAAGAAAAAGGAAAACAACATTACCCCTTATTGGACCGAACCAAGGTCGGCTGGCAAAGAACGGCTTTGCATGACCCAAGGCGGCCCGCTGCTCCCCTCCCTTCCTCTGTAACCCGCCGACAACCGGTCCCCACCTATCGGCTCCTCCTTTCTCCTTCTTTTCTCCGACAAACAAGAGGCGGCGGGGCTGCCGGGTCGTTCTCACCAACGGTGAGGATTCAAGCAATGCCACCGACACCCACGGCTTCCTCAGGTCACGGTGAACCCGAAAAAACACAAATACGATTTCGGTTGATGGTCGGAACGGGAAGAACGGTGGCCATGGCGGCTCAACCGTGCCGGCGGCGGCGGAGCAGCGGCGTTCCACCGTGTCCGGCGCGATTTACACCTAACCGGAGGATCGAATGGAACCAGTAGCTCAAGGTGAATCGCGTGACAGTGTTGGTTGGACTGTAATGGCGCCAGAGGAGGCCGGGCCGCGGCGAGGGCACGGGGCGGCGTAGCTCACGGCTGCTAGGAAAGGAGGAGGCGCCGGAGCGACTCCGAGGAAGATTGACCGCTCAAAGTGATTCGGGAGGTGCGCTAAGAAGCCGCTGGAGTTGTTGGAAAATGTGGCGAGGCGGTGGAGCAGCGACCAGCGCCAATTTTGGCGGTGGATCGATTACGGCGGCGATGGAGCGTAGAGGAGAAAAGGATGACGACGGCGACCGGGGATCGGATTATAAAGGGCAAGAACAGTCGACGGGTAGCCGACACTTCGTGAGCACGGTGAGGTGGTTGATGGCGCGTGAAACTCAGGAATGGCCGAGAACGGCCACGGCGGGCGATCGGCCGGGCCGGCCGGGCATGGGCGCCGAAAGCAAGCTGGCAGCCCCCTGTTCATGCAATCAGTAGCACGGGGACACCTTTTCATTTTATTTTCAAAATTATTCCCAAAATTTGAACTGTACACAAAAATCTCTCAAAATATAAATTATGCAAATTTTCATGCTCTACAACTTTCATTTAGCAAGTTTTGCCAGATTCTAAATAGTTTTTGAATTTGCATTTCAAATTTGAAAAGGTGCAAAAACCCTAACTTCAAGGATTTCAAAATTACTTTTTAAATTTTGAATAAAAGATGAAAATCTTCAAAAATAAAAGTTGTTCCATTTTTTAATATCTACAACTTTCATTTAGAACATTTCCCATGAAATCAAATAGATTTTGAATTGGAGTTTAAAATGCAAAAGGGGCAATTTCTAATTTAAAGATCTTTTGAAATTATTTTAAATTTTATTGAAAAACTTTATATACCAAAGTTGTAGAACTCAAAGATATGTACAAACTGTATTTTTGAAGTTTTCCTAATTTTTAAATATTTTGAGATAAAATTAAAAAAGGGGCAAATAGCCTTTGAATTTCAAGCTTTTGAAAAGGAATTACAAATTAAATCTTTGGGCAATTAATTAATGATGTTGTACTTTTCAAACCCAATCAATGACACACTTTCAAAGTACAAAGTTCATACTTTGAAATGGTGTCAATGGTTAGCAACTTTTATTTAGAAAATTAATTATGGTTAGCTCATCAAAATTAAAAATGAAATTCAATTTTCTACCCTTAGCCACTTGAGCTAGGGTTTAGGGTTTGAATTCTAAATTCAATCTCGATTCTTTATTGCATCTCATTTGACTTGTAAAACATGTTTAAGATGTTAAACATAGTTAGCCAAATACTTGCAAACATCGGGGTTGATTTTAATTGGTTGCTTTTATAAACAAAAGTAAAATTGTAATTGAAGTTTAATGACATACACATACACATACGATATAAAAGAGCACAACCAACCCTAGAATTAAATAAACTCATTTTAGTTATTTGCATTAGAATTCTCTAATGATGAATGCTCATGCAATGATGATGATGACATAGTGGGGTTTATGTTAACGTAACACCAGGGGTGTTACACTCACCTAGATCAAACTACCTATTCATACCTCCTTAATAGTACGACCAAAGATAAAAATAAAGTCATAACTATTCTAAGTGTCTCTCCAACGTCAAAAGACACTTAAAACTAGTCGTCCTTAATCTTGTCGTCCATTCTTTAGAAAATCGAAATGATTTCGATTGTTGGGGTATTGTTGACGGTCATTATCGTACAAATCTAACTGTCAACTAGCCATGAAAAGGATGTAATTATGATCACAAAAGTAGATATAGGGTTTACATTGGCGTAACTCCATGAGTTTTGATGTTTCATTGTTTCAACAGTGTAAATTGGAAAAGACGCAATCCTAGGAGGTTATCGGAACATAGAACGGGAAATCGACACACCGCGGTAACATAGGAAGGATCTAGAAGAGCCTAAAAGACACCACGCTGAAGCGGAGGGTGAGTGGCCCCTAGGCCAGACCGACCAGTCTGGGCCTGGACCAGCCGGAGCAACTCCAGCAGCTTCACCCATGCGCTGGCCATCTCCTCGAACCCACCGCCCCTTCTTATACCCTAAACTCACCCTGGGCAAAATTAACCGAGAACCGAGAATCGAACCGAAATAACCGAAACCAAAACCGAAAGAACCAAAACCGAAAAATTCGGTTCCAACTTCTAGATAACCGAATTTTACTAGGTTAATTCGGTTCTAAGCCTCGGTTAACCGAAAGAACCAAAATATTGAAAGAAGCCCATGAATGAATGTATAGCCTAAAAGCCCAAAGTGAAAAACTACGTATATAAGCCAACATCTAACCCCAAGCAGCCATTCAGATCACAGCAACGCTCGGAGCAGGCGGCTGCCGTCGGCTCCTATCCTCCTACACACGAGAAACCAACAAGGCTCCCACCTTCTTCCATGCTTGGTTCCTTCTTCCCTTCCTACAGCAGCAGTTCCCAACACCCTTCTTCTCCATCTGGAGCTTTAGCACCCTGTCCCAGTCCTAGAAGGCGGCGCAGAGGTGCGGAGGCGAGGCGAGGCGCCGGTAGCACGGAGGCGAGGTGGCCAGCGACGAGATAGGAAGTCGTCATGGGGCTTTGGGCATGGACCGGAGCCCTCCGCTTCGCTCGAGTCCCTCCTTTCCTGCCTTCACTACCGCCGAGAGCCGAGGAACGGATCTAGAAGGATGGGCGCATCGCAGCTAATTTTTTTCGTTTTTCTCATTTTTTTCTACTGCTTCGCTGCGGTGTAATGAATTATTCGGTCAGTTCGGTTCTAACCGAAACCGAACCGAACTAACCGAAACCGAAATTTCTCGGTTCTGAGTTTTTAAACTAACCGATCGGTTCTTAGTTGTCTACTAACCGAATTTCATAGAAAACCGAGGAATCGAACCGATCGATTTCGGTTAACCGAATGCCAGGGTGGCCCTGAATGACGGCGAATGTATTGAATTAATTCTTCTTAAATATTTGAATTAATGAAGCAAATTCATATCATATTCGGGTGTGTTTTCGAGTACGGGTTACCCGTCGAATGTGGGTATGGAATAATTTTCCTACCCGCGGGCGGACACGGGTAACCCAACAGTTAAAATTTTACTTAGCGGGTATGGGTATGAGTGGCCACTACCCATTAGATATGTACCCGTTGCTTGACTCCCTTACCCTCTCGTAGGGCTACTGGGCTGGCACAGCCCGCTCACACATCCAGGCTTTTCGGGCCGGCCCGCACGAAAGTGATCGCGGACCCGCCATGCCGTGTCCGGGCCGTCGCCTAGGCACGTGGGGCCACGTGCCTAAGAGGCACGGCCCGAGTCCGTTAGGGCTCCAGATCCAGCCGTCTCCCCGTATCGCACCTCCGCCTCCAACGCCATCTCCCGTTAGGGCTCCAGATCCAGCCGTCTCCCCGTCCCGCGCCGCGCCGCGCAGCGCCGCATCTCCGCCTCCAACGCTTCCTCCTCCCGAATCGGCACCGCACTTCTTCGCTTCCTCCTCCCGCATCGGAAAAGCCCCCGCCGCGCATCGCCACCCCAGCTCAAAGCCTGAAATCGATGGGGACATTGATAGCGAAGGCTGACAGGCTTCAGGTCCTAGCCGGACTCTTGGAGAGGTCGCTCTCCCACGACGCCACCGTTCGTGCCGCCGCCGAGCACGAACTGTCTGATTGCGCCGCGTACTCAGACTACTCTATTGGGCTACTTAGCCTCGTCGCCTCCAAGTCTCGAAGGTACAGGAAGGTCCGCCACGCTGCCTCCGTCCGTCTCAAGAGTTTGATCTGCAGCCGATGGCGTAAGCCCAACGTTGACGCTGATGACCAGCTTCCTCCTCTACCTGACTTTGAGCGCAGCATCTTCAAGAGTGAGGTTTTGAAAATTCTTCTCAACACCTCACCCTCGACCTCGATCCAAGGCGAGGTCGCTGAAATTCTTGTTGTCATCGCCACTTTTGAGTTCCCTGCTAATTGGAGTCTTGTACTCCCATCCATTACCTCCCTACTTGACACTGCCACGGCTGCCCAGGATGTTTCAAGAATCAAACCTCTTCTTCTCGCCGCAGGATCACTTTTCTTAGGTTTGCACAAGGCTTTCCACCGTGGAGACCACGAAAACCTTGACCACCTCAACTATTGTGTACACCAATTCGCTAATACCTTGATGCAGGTTACCGAGTTTGCCCTTGGTCTCTTAAACCCAGTGACCACAGACCACCTGGTGTTCGAGTGCCTTCATCTCTGCTACCAAATCTTTTTATTCTTTCAATTCCATCCACCTCCATGACACATTCAAGGCAAATATTATGCCATGGATGAACAGTTTCCATTTTATCCTCAGAACCTCATATCCGACTGCAGATGCTGGCTTGGATTTACTCCGTAGTGTTGTCTGTGATAACTTGCAGCTGTTTACAGACAAGTACGAGGATGTGGTCAGTAAATACTTGGGAGATTTTGTTAGGGCTGTGCAGGAGCTTCTCATGTCCTCGACTGCTGCGGCACATCTTGTGGTGAGTGGGATTACATTCTTGACTGCAGTAGCTAAGGGTAAGCATCATGACTTGCTCGGGGGCCCTGAAATGATGAAGCAGGTTATCGTGCCTAACCTCCAACTGTGGGATGAGCATGTGCACCTTTTTAAGGCCAACTGGATTGAGTATGTCAGGCTTGACTCAGAGGTAAGTGTCAGAGATACTCCTAGACAAGCTGCATGCCAGTTGTTGAGGGTGCTTGCCACCAATTACAGAGAACAGGTTGCTTCACTTGTGTCAGCACACATCCAGAAGATGCTGCAAGCATGTGATGCTGGTCTGGTGAACAATTGGAAGGAGAAGGATGCTATAATGTACATTCTTATCGCTCTTAGAAAAGATTTTGGTGGCACAGTTGATTGGACAAATATGGTTGGCCACTGCTTCACATCTGTGATGGTACCTGAGCTCCTTGTGGTCCCTAATGATCTATCTGAGGAATTGTTGAA
>JADLZL010002394.1:0-201616 GCA_015844335.1 Chrysopogon serrulatus
TGCTCATCTAGTTGATCATATGGTGAGTGGTAGGCAATATGTAGACATGGTGTCTAGATGCTTTGCTTATCTGTGGATATCCCTAGTTGTGCTGGGTAGTGAGGTAGATCGTAGATGTGACAGATCCATTGAGTCCTTTGTAGACCTTCCCCTGTACGGTGGATTGGTAGAGTGGGATTGTCAGGTTAAGAGTGTATTTATACACATGAGGTTCCTGTACTCATCTTTTCCTGTGCATTGCTCCGAAGTGTTTAGGAATTATGGTAGTATTACTTGACAATAATTACTAGATGTACTTGCACTAGTTGACGTAGCATTGACATGTAGTTAAATACTTAGGGATTATTCCTCTATTAATTTATTAAACAAACATTGACATGATTAGATTGTTATGATGAACTAGTATTATTTAGAGATGACTGATCTATGGCTCATTATCATATTTATATCATTATTCTATTATTTATCTTGTGACTTACCCCTGTTATGTATACCATTGGTTACATCGTCTATTCTATGCATATATACATATGTTATCAATACTATAGAGTAGCTTCTTAGCAATGCCTTCCCAGTGGTAGAATATAAATGACAACTTGGTAATACTCTAGGTAAAATGCTACAATGGTATAATAATCTGTCCGCTTACAGAATTATTCTTAGTTTATATTCATCTTTATTTATTTCTGTCTAGTCACATAAAATGATAAAATTTAGTACCAATGATTATTCCTAGCTTTATAATTAGGGATGACAACCTAATTTCATAGTTGGGAGTAAGGGTAGAGAGGCTAGTGGCTAGTTGCTAAAGGCAAGTTAATTAATACCAACATTTTTGGTGTCATTGCTTGAGAGAGGGATTTGAGATTTATTATTGCAGTAACGTTAGAAATGCCAACAATAACCATCTCGGTTAATAAAAAATGCCCGCCTCGGTTAATCCCGTCATTAACTGAGGCGGTTTTGGGCCAACCGCCTCTGAAGCCCATTTCAAAGTGCCTTATAAAAGATTTTTTAGTAGTGTCCTATGCTAAAGCATAACAACTATACTAACCAATTAAATATAATACATAAAACTAAATAGAGAAGATAAAATATATTAAAGCATGTCTTATAAGAATAGATACAAAGCCATACCAAATCTCTGAAGACTTCTCTAGAACCTGAGTGAAACTCGTCTCTCCTTAACTCCCATTTAGAGCAAATCTACTACATTGTAAAGTTTAGACCTAATTCTCAAGAATTGAGAGATCATCCTTTCGAGGGACGCCTCTACATCTCCATAATGATGTGTTGCCCTCATGGGGTCTGGCCCTGTATTTATAGCTCAGTAGGATGCATACAAACCCTTAGATCAAATAGACTTGATGTACGATGGATATGACTCCTTGGAAATGGTACAGGAAGCTTCCGGAAGGGCATGCCACACGGCCCTAGGGCCCATGCCGTCTAGCCCTCAATTTTGGCCTTTCGGGCCCATCTTTGGTGCTTTCCCTTCTAGGGCCATGTAGAGTCTAATGGTGTATGTTTCATCACAGGATAATTCTGATAATTCATTAGATAATTAAGTCCTTTATAGTTTTCTAGAATATTCTTTGGAAAATAATAATTCACCATAGCTCGTGAAAATTATCAGATAAAACCTTAGACTACTACATTTGCACGTGTATGGATCAATTGTCATGTTTATTGCACCATCGAGGCAATGATAACAATTTGAGAAGGTTTCGAGCAAGATGCCAGGTACAATGCTTGTAAACTGAAACATTTCCCAAGGTATGCATGCACTTGGCAAAGTGTTTGAAAATCAAAAAATTAAAAAATTAAAATCTGGACAAATCTTTGCCAAGTTGGCAATCATAGGGCACTCGGAAAGCAGCAGATCGGGGGCACTTAGTAAAACACGGCCTAGGCGCTTAGCTGCCTCGTGCGCCCGCTCCACACAAACAAATGCATACACACACAACGCACATGCCACAACCACAGATGGAGTCACGCTTGGCACCGGCCACCCTCGCCCCCGCCACCGTGCTCTCCCGCTGCGAGCTGAGACGCCCCCGCTGACCTCCATTGCTACCGGCTGTGCCGCCGTACCCAAGCCACCATGCTCCACTACCACCGGCTGCCCTCGCCGCCACCCCCATGCCACCGGCCGCCCCTACCCCTGGCTGGCACCGCTGCGCCTGAGCCGCCCATGCCACTTTGGAAGCCCCCGGCCGACGACCCCCCACCACCGTTGGCCGAGCCAGCCCCGCCAGGTCGTACCCCGCCGTCACCATCCAAACCCACCATTGACCCATCGCCGTCGGGTAGCCCCAACTGGATGCAGCCCCGCTGCCACCCTCGACACGGCCATGATAGCCCACAACACTACTCTTGCCGGCGCTCCTCTCCAAGGTAAGAAAACTCCTTTTTTTAATATCAGTTGAATTAGCTTAGTTCATTTTAGTTGATGATGGGTTCTTGTACGTGATGAAAGTGGTCGGTGGTGTGTATGTGATTTATTGACTCATGTTTTATGTGATTGTCGGCCATCGTGCCGTTATATATGGTCTGTTGCAGGTATGGCTATTCTCACTATGCTGGGAGGGCTGCCGAAATTTTTAATTGACAGTATGGTGTTCCTTTAATTTGCAGAGAAGACCCTGTTGGAGCCAAGGCGAAGTACCCTAATCATCTTCATTGTCGTTGTTGGTCTGCCTGCACCATGTCGCCTTGCCACTGCACCAACTTGCCACGGCCCCACTAGTATGACTCCACCGCCACCCAAGGTATAACCCCTCTTTCCGTATCATGGTCTTAGCTCGGTCATGTAACCTAGTTAGATGTCTCCCGTTCAAAAGAGATATGGTGAGGAGATGGACGTTCTGATTATTGTGATGGATGTGATATATGTGATATATCTATGATATATGTTATGTATACTCTGTCTGTCATGATAAAATGCCAAAAAATAGAAAAAAGTCATGAGTCATTTGCCGAGTGTTGCACTCGGCAAAGCTGGGAACCTAGGCACCTGGTCCAGGCTTTGTCGAGTGCAATGACCATAGGAGTCGACAAACCTAGAACCTTTGCAAATTATTTTTCCCGAGTGTTTTTTGTCGAGTGTGGCACTCGGCAAATTGCCAAGCGTATTATGGCCTTTGCCAAGTACCTAGGACACTCGGTAAAGGACCTGATTCTAGTAGTCTTTGTTGACATTTCTAACTGTTGACACCATATTTTGGCGAGCCATTGTGGACACCTCTTAAATCACCATGTAAAACACCGGGTTGTCATCTCCAGTAGTGACATGAGAGATGTGGGATTAAATCATGCAACTACCTCTGAATATAAATATAAATATGTATCTGCAAGCGCACAGATGAAATATCATTGTAGTATTTTATTAGGAGTCAACCCAATTATTGTATTTATTTAATCCCATGGGAAAGGACAGCTAGAGAATATTGATGTGTATACATACTTAGATAGAATCCATATGACAAGGACATACTTATGCAGGGGTAAGCCAAATAGATATATATGATAAGTGTAGGGCAATGATAAATCACTCAGAGATAGAAATAGAAACTCTCTAATGTAGCAAGGCAAAAATAGGAGGTTAGTTAAGAGATTGAATTTCTATGTAGTGTCAGATTTACTAAGTCTTTACATCTACTCTAGTACATTACTTTCATCTATAGTATTGATGGCTCTAAAGTACCCACAAGGAACATCACTAGGGAGGTTTGTGAACATAGCACGTTCCTCCTTCGCAACCATGTTCTGCTAGTCTTATAAACGGGGCGCGGAATACATAGGACTCAACAGGAATGTCACACCCGCGATCTACCACCAAACCCGGCCTACAAGATGCATTCGTAGGTACAGCATATCTAAGCACCATGCTTACATAATATCTACCACTTAACCCACTCGAGTAATAAGCTAAGCGCTTTACGATCATATGAGATAGTTCATCATCAATCAATACTATATCAAGCAAAACACTAGAATAAACTAGGAGCTTAATAAACTGAAATATAGTAATTAAAAATAAAGTCATAATAAAGAGAGGGATACAAAGCTATACCAGCCTCCTAGATGACAACTCCAGAATCCTGAGCGTAGCTCAACTCTACTGAAACCTTGCTAGCTAATGCCTAACTAGAACTTGAAGTATTGGAGTTCTAATCTAATTCTCTGAGGATGGAACCCTTCACTCTCTCTGAGAGAGGAAATAATGAATTAGGGTTTCTGGGCTCTCCCTCCCTGGGGGTCCTACCCTCCTTTTATAGCCCAGGCGATGATCGTGGGCCATCGGATCAAACCGACATTGGCGGACGGCTTAGATCTCTCCTCAAAGGCGGTGGAGCAACCTGGGCGAAGCGGCCCGGGAGTGGGCCCCAGGGTAGACTGACCGGTCTGGGGTGGGACCGGCCGGTCCCACCCTGGGCCTACTCGGCCTCCCCTTCGGTGCAGTGCCTTCTGGTGTCTTCTAGAATGTCCCTAAGTTGCCGTGCCGTCCATTTGTGCATTCTATGCTCCGATATGCTTCTGGGATTGCGTCTTCTCCATTATTCTCCTACAAAAATAGTGAAACACCAAAACTCGTGGAATTCGGTTAGTGTAACCCCTATTCCTACGATGGTGATCTCAAATGTACCCTCTCTGGTGTTTGGTTGACCTATAGATTTGGTAATTAATAGCCGTCAACAACTCTCCCAAGCTTAACCTTTGCTAGTCCCTTAGCAAACTGTGTTTTTCTAAATGGATTAGGAGTTGCTGTAATATTAAACTTCTCAAGGGCACACATGCTTTTAGATAAAAATTCTCCTTTAGGCTTTAGAGTGAACCATTCTGACTTTCACACTTACCCATATTACCTTTAACCATGGAGCTTAACATCCTTCACTTTAGGTCATGAGCAGTTGAAGGACAGAAAGATTAAGTCAAGCACTATGTCTCAAGCTCTTTTATTCAACCAAGTTCCTGGAGTTTTTTTGGATTTTTAAAATGAAGCTTAGAGTTTCATTGTATGACACTCTTAAGTCTCTCAAATATGTGGTATTTTTGGATTCCTCACCAAAGCAATAAAACTTGTGCCTTTATCTCAACCTACATCTAAGGCTTATGTGGAGCTCATAGGTATGGAAATAGCATGGATAGTCATACTTGCACTGCATGTATTGTGAAGTCAAACAAGGGATCCAAAGAGAAACGAGTCATATAATCGAATCGAGATGTGCATGTGTGTGGAATACCATGGATATATGGCAGCAAGGTAATGAACCTATTCCTACCATGCTCAAATGGATCACTCTTTTGAAACATTGAAATTTTGCCAGGGATGTAAACTATCTTTTTCTTTCTTTCTTTTTTTTTCTTGGGGAGAGAGATATTAAATCTTTCTTTCTTGAACACTTATCCATTTTCTCAACTCTCCTTTCTCTTTTTTCTTTTGCATAGCTCATATCTCTCTGTTGGTACAAAATATTTTGAGAGATGGCAAGAAGTTCTGGAGCATGTCTTTTTGGTGGATGAATATTTTTGGTGTCCACCCCCGGTGTAGGAGTAGAACATTTTTGGATGGATGGAATGGCATGTTTTTGCGTCTACTCCAGGGTAGAGTAGTGCATATGAGGTGGAGTATGTGGATCTTGATTTTAAAAGCATGACAAGTCTCTCACAAGGGTCACAAAGGTTGACAACACTCAATGCAGTGACAAGCAGCAATGTGTAGGGACTTCCTAGCCTAGATATGCAATATGGCCCTGGTGGGAATTAAGCTTGTCATACAAGAAACTATCATGTGTCTTTTTAAATTTTCAGAATTAAATCTCTAGAATTTCAGTATCACATTGGAACAAGATAAATAGCAGCTCTAACCGTCTCAAATCATGTCCCATCAACTACCTAGACTTAAGATCAGGAATATGCTACCCACAGGTCTCAGACTCAGAGCAAATGTTTATGTCAAATCAGTTGTGTCTAAAACCTTAAGAGAATTCTTGACTGCAAGCTAGGTACTCAACAGAATCTTAATAGAGCAACTATTCATCATTTCCAAGTCAAAAGATTTTTCTCCAAGTTCCTTTTATTCAAACTGAAATTTAAACAAGCCTATAGACACACTCTTTTTATTTGGTTTTTATGATTTTTATTGAAGCAAACTAACGAGCAAACTAACTAACAAACTAATAAACACAAAGGCAAAGAAAACTTACCTCAAGATAACGGGGGTGCGCTCCCCCAAGCTGGATGTTGCAATAGTCGATCAGTGTGGCGGCGGCGGCCTTGCACCCATGTGCTGGAAGAGGTAGTCCCAGTTCTGTAGCTGCTGCTGATGGTACTGGTCTTGTAGGTGTAGCTGTCCGAGGATGGAGGTGTTTTGTGTCAGTAGCGTGGCTCCTTGCTCCTCTAGCGTGCGAAGCCTGCGGTTGTTCCTTTGCTGCCGCATTTGTTGATCATGGTAGCCCATTCCGGCGTCCGATGCGTGGCCTCGCTGGTACCCTCCAGAGGACACTTCCTGCGAATCAACAGACATTCTTCCTTGATAGTCACTGAAATTGCCTGATGGCCATTCCGCTGTCTCTTCCCAGAGAACTTCGGCCTGTGACTATGGTTGGGCGTACTGGCCCCAACTGTCTTGTGAAAGTTGTCCTCTATAGGAAGACTCTGCTTCTCCAAAGTTGATGTAGGTGGTGTAGGCCGGTCCTTGTGGCGTTGGGTCAGCACCGTAGTAGTGTGTGGGCTGCACCTTGGTGAAACGTGCCGATGCGCTCCTTATGGGTGCTGCTGCTGTTACTTGCACAATGACAAGAAGAGAACTGGTGGTGTGCAAGTTGAGCTCCGAGTTAGGTAACCGGACGTACCTGCCATTAATCTTCATTATCACCATATTTTCTCTCTTCACCAAGGTTTGACCTTGGCGAAAGTAGTCGTACGATATACGACCTTGTCCTCCTCCAATGTACGGAACTAGCAAATTTTGCCACAAATCAAGATAGCTGACAATCCGAGTCACTAAGGAGGTGCACTCGATATCACCACTAAATCTAAAAACCTCTAACCACTATCTCATCATCATCATCACTGGGGAAACCTTCCTACTCTTCACTATAGCATAAAGCAGCTTGAGCTCATCTATCCTTACAGTGCTAGTGTCCCCTCGTGGAAAGAGAGTAAATGCCAACCATCTATACATGAACCTTAATGTGGGTAATTGAATACTACTAGTCTTAGCATGCATGGGTGTGTTTTGGTTGGTTATGTCTTTCCAAAACTGCTCTCTCACAAAGTCAGGAATAGCAGCATCAACATCTACCATGCACTTAGCATGGAACCCTAGAGCTAAGCTTAGCTCCTTCCAGGTTAAGGTTTTCTCCTTCCCAAAGATTCAGAAATTTACCCCATTCTCAACAAAGTTCAAGGTGCATAAAAATTCAGCAGTAAGTAGTTTGCACCCTGGCTCAGAAATGTCTGCAAATCCCGTCCAACCCATGACTGAAAAGATGGTTTGAAACTCAGTGTCCATATCTGTGAAGCTTAGGATCATACACTGTGGTTAGGACAAACTTGCGGTCTTTAATGAGCTTGAACTTTTCTCTCTCTTTGTCATTCTTCCACTTGAGGTCATGTTCCTCCATCAAACGGTATATTACCGTTGAGGAAGATGATGGCCTATTGCTGGCGGGAGGCGCCTCGTCAACCTGCATGTCGAGCTCGCTCGAGAGGTAGAGCTCCGAGTTGAGCGTGTGGACCGGGGCCTAAGTCCGCTCTTGATCCCTCTCCATAGACCACTCATCCTACAAACAAGTGAAAAACCAACACAAAAAAGAAACTCTAGGAGCAGGGTTAGAAAATATGACAATGAAAATAACCGCTCCAAGAGTATGTTACTCTTGTGGGGTCGAACTCCTCCACAAGAGGGTTAGTACACAAGAATAAATATAGAAAAGTGTGGGGTATTGCTACCTCCACATAGACAAGAAAAATAAAAGGAAGTAAATACGAAAAACATATACATGCGGGAATAAGTAAATCGAGTTAGTAGCAGAAAGAAAAGTTAGAGGGAGTTAGTAGTCCTTGCGGGGAAGGTTTCCACCACAACAATTAGAGGGTCAGTCGTCCAGGGTTAGCGGTTCTTGTGGGGTGATTACCACCACAACCAAATTTTAGCAGAGTTTCCCTTAGACTAAATGATTATCTCCCCTAGACTAAATGATTATCTCCTCTAAGTTTGCGCAGCATCTCCTCTACTTTTGCTTAACTCTTCCTCTAAACTCTAGCAACACTTCTCCTCATTAGTCACTAAGCAACTCTCTAGCACTTTTACTCTCCTTCTCTCTCACTTCTTCCTTCTCTCTCTTTCTCTTGATATGGTAAGCAAGATATTTTGGAAAATAGAGGCGAAAGGAATGAAAGTGAGTTCTGGGGTGTGAGTAGAGCAGCCAGGGGACTTGGTCTTTTATAGGCGAGAAGGGGGAAGACCGGCCGGTCTGGTGTGGGACCGGCCAGTCCCACACTAGGCCCACTTGGCCACTCCATCCTACTGGTGCTCCATCATTTCTTATACTGTGTATGTTTACAACTTTCGGTGGAAAAGAGAGTGGAGGACAGTAGGAGGTGACTGGAGATAAAAAACATGATGTGAAGTGATATGACAAGTGGGTCCTAGTGTTGTGGATCCCGCTGGCTAATTATTTTTGTATTTTTAGATTTATAAGAACACTAAATGATAAAAAAAATATTTTTGGTATTTTATAATGTAAGAGGTTAATGGATAAATACCGATTACCTTTCGGCGAGGGTCCGATAGTTATAGTCCTCAAGACTGGACTTCTCCCGATGATTATGTCTTTATAGCGTCTGTCAGTCCCGGAGATGGAGACCTTAAATCTTCTTTCTCTTCACACCTCTCTGATTGAGAGTATTGTTCCGGTCGTGGCTTCACTACTAATTTTTCACCCTATTGCACTGGCAAAATTTTGGTGTAATAGGGCCAAAATCAATGCAATAGCTTGGTATAGCATCAATTTCGTGTTCGATGCGAGCCGATGCAATAAACATTGTTGCAATAGCCTATCGCATCGGTTTGTTATGGCCGATGCGAGAGTAATTTATTGCATCAACCAACCTTTGGCTCTTGCATCAGAATATTTTGATGCAAACGAGATATTGCATCAAAATTGATTTAATGCGAGGTCCATATTGCATCGGCCATGAATAAGTTTTGCATCAAAAATAGATAAATGCAATAGGTTATAGGTTATTGCATCAAAATCATGTCGATATAATACATCTAATAAATTTGATGCAATAAGAATTTGTATTGCAACAACTAACTTCCGATGTAATAGACCATATTGCATCAATATTAGGCTTAATGCAATATAGCCTATTACATCAACATTTTTGTGTGATGCAGATGCAACATAATCTATTGCACGGACATGTGGTTTGATGCCATACAAAGTATTGCAGCGAAATGAGGATTGATGCAGGACAAAATATTGCATCCACATTTTATTTATTGCAACAGAATTAATTCACTGCACCGTGATCCACAAAAATACAAAATTCGACACAAAAGTACAATCATATTAATAACTTAGATCATCCACGCATTCAAGACTTTGTACAATATAATGCAAGCAAAGGTCTTCCTATTTCGAAAAAAAAGTAAATCCAAAAGTTACGTAACAGACCACTAACTTATAGAATTAAACAAATACACATGACTTAACACGGATCAATATAGCCTCTTTCTCAGTGCAGATTGATTAAGTTCTTCCCAAAGGTCCCTCAAGTTTCATCTTCCTGAAACATTCCAAATGACATGTACATCAGTAATATATATTGGAATATTGGAAAATGGCACTTAACCATATTCTCAGTTGCTATGTCTTCGTGCATGTAAGAAATGAGGCAACAAATCATGAAAGGTTCATTGTCATTGTAGATTTCTTGATTCAGTTCATCCTTCCAAAGAATCCAAGCAGTCTTCTAAAGGGTCAAGGTTCATCTTCCTGCACAATAGAAAGAGTACAAACACAATATACATTAGTAATTAAAAATATTAACGGCCAAAGGCTAGTTTATGAAGATCAATAGAAGCTCTATCAAAGTGAAACAGCACTACAGTAACCAAGTGCTTGATGCTTTGAAATTTAAATGATGTTTGCCTTGCAGGGTTCCTTAATATATATGTAGCGCTGAAAACAGCAAACAATATGCAAATGCTAATAAATGAATAAACAATGTGCTCACATGGTCATATATCATATAAGAATGTTCAGCATTCACATAAAGACACATGCTGTAAAGGAAAGGGTTACACACACATTAGTAGTCTACACATGCATGCTACTGAGGGTGCAGACAGCCTGATTTGATCAGGCAGCAGGAAAACACACAACTCATAAGTTAAATCTAGAATTTAGTCTCATCTAATCTCAGTTTACAATTTTTTCTGTAGGTAATAATGACAAATCTATACATCACCAGAACAATAGTGCCTAGTAGTACTGCAAATGGGAAAAAACTTTCTCAATTCTTTGTTGTCTTTTGCCAACCTGTAATATATTCTAAGCAAAACATCTAGGAACTTAAAGGTACTATCGGAGGAAAAAAAAAATAATCATTATTTTCAGGATACCCCACATGATGAAACAAAAACATAAGTTGTTGCCTAGGTACATGTCTCATTTTCTTGCTGTCTCTAACATAGCTGAAAAAATGAGTGGGCCAACTAGAAGTGCTGTTCAGTTTGTAAACCACAATGAGACACTGGACCATCATTTGCTGTCACTACCATTGCCAGTGCATCCAGGTCTAATTGCACAAATTGTTACCAATAACCATTCATGATTCCTGAATTTTAACTTCCTATACGGAAACTAAAAAGCTTCTTATTCCACAACTGTTCATTTATGGAGAACATCAGTTCTGCTCTGCCATAAAAAGAAAAGAACAAAAGAGGCAGGTTTGGTAGATGACATTCAGATAGGCATAACACGGTCAATTAATTTACAATAAAAAAGCTGTAGGGTGGGCAATACCATTATTGGGAATCATAGATTCCCTGATGACTAATAAAATGCAAAGCAAGCAGGCTAGGCAACTTGGTCATAATGTCAACAGGCCTTTATTTATACCTGCATGGATAGGCTAAGTTTTTTTTTTTCTTTGGCAAGAAAGAGGTAGCAGTATTTTTGGAAGAATTTGATGTAGTTTCCTATACCTAATTATGTTCAAGAGAAGTGCTGCAGCTGAGCTGCCTCCTGGTGTGAGATTGTGGTAGACATTAGACCAATACATGAAGGACTCTTTTCTGAAACCATTTCATGACAACCAAGTACAGAGATTCAGTCTAACTATTTTATATTTCACTTCAACGTGAGCTGCAACGAAGTAACACCTTGAGTCATCACATCATCTGAATTCTGAGATATATTACCTATTCTCTTAGACCACTAAGACATTGTAGAACCCATTATGCAGGTTTGTAATCTGAGGATGCCTCTATGCTAGCGACATCACCATAAAATTATTTTTAGCTATGACTATTGCACTGCAAAGCTGGTATGATTTGTAAAACAATATTGGCACAACCTAATATTAAGATCTGCAGAGTTACCCCTCCTCTAAGACAGTTGTAAATACTCTACAATGGAGGGTATCTCTAAGAAGAATGATTGACACAAAATTAGGAAATCCAAACACTGACTGCTAGAAGCAGGGATGCTTACACTGGATGGCCTTTTCTAGTTGAAGATAATATGTCAATGTGCATGTTTTTACAATCAAAGATCTATGAAAACATTGATTCAGATATTACAAAATATGGTACATACAAAATTAAAAATGCATAATAGGCATACCTTTATTATTTAAACTGACTAAAGTGGGAAGGGAACAATAAACATAATACAATTACAGAAGCTTAGTAAATATCGGCATCAGAAAAAAATTGTAGATTTTAGTTTAACATACCATTATTTGCAGAACCATATTAGTATTTAATATGCATTATGCAAAAAACTTACACTATTTGGCAGATTAATATGAGTATCGATCACCAGGTCAGTAGAATAGGAAGCAGGCCAGGTCTTCGAATAGGATTTGTGACCCTTGATGAAGATGTCCATTGTTAGGCCTGCAGAATTGCCATAATTCAATGTATGAATTAGTGATAGGAATTATACTTATAAAACTTAATCTATCGATAGCACTGATATATGGGATCATGAATGCATATATAAAGAGAAGGTGACAGGAGCAGAGAAGGGGCTTCTCTGTATATTTTAACGAGATCATCAGCCACCATAACCGCAGGTACAGTCATGGATGCTCCAAAATATCAGAAGCTCTACACAGCAGAGGGGGCAAAACAGCGGCTAACCAGGAATCTGGGTCTGGGATACAAAGTTTTAACAAATAAGAAACTGTAAAGGGAATTGAAAGAGAACAAAAATTTGTACCTGAAGCCATGAAGAAAGGAAACGAATAACAGGTTCTTGTCAGTGTTGCAAGCTAATGGCGACCTCCTCGTAATCCTTCAACGACGGATTCAGAATGGGGAACTTGGAAAGTGAGGAGGTATGCCAGCATAGGTGACTAGGTGAGCCGTGGAGCAGGAGGAGCACATGGAGCGTCGAATCGGCGCTGGGGAGGATGACGGCCGTGACGGCGGCGGAGGGCTGGAGCCGCGAGGGAGCGGAGGAGGCAACGGCCTAAGCAGCCGGCAGGCGCGCGCGGGCCCGTGGGCAGGTTTCTAGAATTGGGAAGCCGCCGGCCGATGCAGCCGGGTCCGCCGCACGGCAGTCATGGCGGCCTTGTGGCCGAGCACGCGGCGGACAGGACCATCGGGTGGGGGAGTGGTAACGCCGTAACGGACGAGGACGAGAAGTGCAACCCGCGGCGAAGATACACGAGCCGAGGAGCGGAGCAAGGGGGCGGCGCTAGGAAGAGGGAGCCGACGTTGAGGGAAGAAGATGGAGCGGAGGATAGCCAGGCGGCGGATCTAGGGTCCGTGATTCTACTTTGTAGGGAGAGGGGGAGGCGTCGCGTGCGGCGTGCGGTTGCGTCGCGTGCGGTGTGCGTGCGGAGCTGAGTCCGTGCTGAGATAAGTTTGAAAATTTTCTTTTCACACCGCGAGCGCGCGAATTTTAGCCAATTTCCTCGCGGTTGCGATCTGCGGTAAAGAGCAGAGTGCGGGAGACCGGGAATTAAAAAAATTAACTCACACTGCTATAATTGGATTTAGAATCTCTATAATTTTACAATTTTTGTAAAGTAGATGATAAAAATTAAGTAGTCTGTTTATTTCTTGTAATATATTGCATATATATTATTGTGAAGGAGAGATTGAATAGTTTTTTAATTTTAATACTTCCTACTATTTAAAAGAATTTGTGTTCTTATTAAAAGTAATTTAAAATTGAAACACAAGTAGCTCAAATAATATTTAAAAAATTCATTAAAATCATATTTGAGGGTATATGTTCCAAGCTCATATCTGGAAAACGTATGAGAAATTTAAATGTTTTGCTAGGAACAATACAAACTTCTATTTGCAACTTATCAAAAAAAAGATAACGATACTATCTAAAAGATATTCAAAACTTTTATAAGTTGCCATGTGATAATATTATGGTGCATAAACCTGATCTAACGATTGTGGAAAATTTTTGTGAAAGCTGCCTATAATATCTAAATATTGTCATCATCTAATTCGAATTTTCGCTACCCAAAGATTGAGAATAAGGTTAGCTTTCTATAGTGCATACTAATATAAGCCCTCAAATATGTTCTAAGAGAACCTTCACCAGGTGACCAATATACATCCTCCTTAGAGAGGTAATAGGATTGTGTGAATACTGAAAATATTTGAATTTTTAGGAACATTTGAGTTCGTTTATAATACATATGTTTTAAGATATTAATATGTGGCTGAAATTTAGGTGCTTTTTAAGTTTTTGTGTAAAATAGTTGAATTTAACCATCCAAAATTTCACCTACTAAGTTTATGTGATATGAAGTTTTGGAGACTTTTATTCCTTACAGCAATTTACTCAAATTTATTGTGTCTTAACTAAAAATATAATAAACTGACTTAGATCTTGTTTGCATTCAAGGGCTAATTGGGCTAATTTTTAGATAAAGTCTTCAAGTAGTTGTTACCAATTAACCACATGTGGGATCCACGTAAAAAAAAGCAGGACTCTAAAATATAAAATCTTGCATTCACACTTAAAACTATAAGAAAATTTGATTAATCTGTTGGATAACTCATATCAAACTTACATCAGGAACCTAAGACAGTAAACAAAATTATATTTATGTCCTTTTATCTCTAGAAAACTTACATCGAAACCCTAAGATTGAAACAAAGTTATGTTTATACCCTTCCACCTCTTCTAGTACGGGAGAGATGTGCAACGCGGCGGAGGCTCTTTTTCTCAAATTGGGATAAATGGTAATCTGAGATAGAGAATTGTTGAAGAAGGTTTTTTCTATTTTTTTAAAAAATGAAGATGATAACCTAGAATTAGGAACTGTTAGAAATGCTCTCTTGATGCCGCTGGAGCTGACCCAACACCCCATCATCGTCACAACTTATTGTAACTGGTACCTTGCGACATGGATGGAATTGATCAAGAGCGAGCGAGAGGTTCGCGGTTAGGTTAAATTTTATTTTTATTCTTTTCTATTTTGATTAGAATTTCTAATCATGGAAATAGAATATCCTATTTAATCGATAATATAATGGGCATGATTAGTAGATTGTTTTAGCTTAGTCTGGACGACGAGAAGCAGCATTTTTACCTTTTTTTTAATATTTTGGTGGACTGTTCTTCTTACGTGGACTGGTCTGACTCATGCGAAAAAGCCTTTATAGCCAGGTTTAGTTCAAACAAGCCTGTTTGGGATTGCTCTCCTACAGTGTAAAAAATCCGGTAAGTTGTGTAATAGGTGATATGGTGGGTAATTTTAACACAACCCTGCAAGAAGGTTGAAAACTTATGTTTGTGGAGTATCCTTTGAGGTACTCATGAAAAAGCCCAATTATTCGTGTTGCTTTGGAGAACTGTCTCGAGTGAAAATAATAATTTTTACTCCCTTTATTCCAACTTGTAAGTCATTCTAAAAAATTCACAACAGTTCAAATTTGATCAAATTTATATAATAAAATTTATGATACTAAATAAGTATATTATATTCATTTATGAATTATATTTTAAATTTTTACAATAGTCTCTAATTTTAATTAAATTAAGGTGTTTTGGCTCTCCAAGATTTTTAGAATGGAGGGAGTGAATAATTATTAAAACTCTAAAAATTTAGGAACTCTTAGGCCAAAAAATTGGTTAGCTCCCGCGCTCCACCTCCAACTCTCATGTGACCGCCAAAAATTTTGGCCAAGTCCTGCGCTCGTGCCCCAATGCCAAACCTTATCTCCAGCACCGCCCTCCATAGCACGCACGCCATCCTCGGCTTCTCTTCCCCGTCCGAACGCCTGACCCAGATCCGCCGCCTAGGTTGCCATCATCCGCTCCTGCTCTGTCCTCCCATCCCCTCTTCCTGTGCCTAGATCCAATACTCTGCAGGGAGAATCCCTGAGCTGTACGAGGCGAGGGGGGCCTACAGCAGTTCATCCTACGGCAACTCAGCACCGCAACACGAAACTTCAACCCGCTGTTTATGGTTGGCGATGCCTGCTTCGGCTGCGTCTACAGGGGTGTAATCTGGTTTTCCTTCCGTGGCAGGGCGAAGCAGGACCCGTCCTGGGCCCTCCGTCGCGGCATGCGACCGGGAGGCGTAGCAGGCACGTGCACGGCAATGGAGGGCGACCGGCACGCCATCGACGAGGGCGGCCTAACCTGTGGGCGCCCTTGCCGGTGGCCCCGGCTCAGGTACAGGCTCTCTCATCTCCCTTAAATTTTCTAAATCAATTTGGTTCTCAATCTAGGGCTCTCATGTTAATTCCCTGACTGATTTGGTTCTTGATCTAGGGTGTTCGGAGTACAGGTCGAGGGTAGCATCATGGGTCTGAAAAGTATGCTCTGAAAGAGGAAGGTGGAGTTATCTTTTGAAACTGCATATTTTCAAAAACTTTTTGATTAACTGTCCAATGCTTAGGTTTCTTTGTCCTATACAATTGTTAGGTATATACAATTTTATGTATTGTGATTACTAATAAACCACTTCACTTTGGTATATTAACTTTAAGTGATTTAGCGTTGCATATATTGATGTTCATGGGTTCCAGTTATATCTGTCCTGTATCTAATTTTTTTTTTTTTTAATAAAAATGTCCTATTTTCTTTGTCCCTACTGCTCCTATGGCTTGATGTGATGCAAATGCCAAATAGCAAGTCTTTTTATTGGCAACGTAGCCTGGATTTCTCTTAGTGAAGATTATTGATAGGATGCTATGCCTAGCATTTGTGTTGAAAAACTTCAGTCTCTGTTTTCTGCCTACTCATGAGCTATGGTTGGTGTTTCCCATAGCCTTAGCCTTAACTAACAAGGCAAGGATGTATTTTGATTGGTAATATTTAGATTCTAAAACCTGTATTTGATTGTGGAATCTTGGTAGATACAAGTGTTTTATGAATATTATTATCATGATTTTTCTTTTGAAGAATGAATATCAGGATATTTCTAGATCAACTCTACCAAACTACAATGCTTAGTCAGTAGGCATGACAGGAAATTTTGATTCCTGGTCTGGGCTATAGTGGGGAGTACAATTCATGATTGGAAATCTGTGAACATACCTTTTTCTGTTATGTGCTTATGATATTGCGAATTGGAGATGTTTGGGTCCATCCATACTGCAAGGTCCATCCATACTGCAAGCTGTAATATTTTCTTTTAGTAAGCTTTCATACATTGTGTCTCTTTGTAACTAGTTGGCCATTTGTGCAAAGGCAGCCCTTTCCAGTAAAACTTGCAACCAAGTTGGAAAAAGCATGCAATGACTTGAAAACAGAAAATCTAAAAGGTAGAGTAGACCAAGCTGCTGAAATAAAATATTACACTTTGATTGGGTTTGGACCAGGAGAGTAATTTGCTATCTGAGCAAAGGCATCTGTGTGTAGGCTGTATAGAGAGGGCCAGTAGCCAGCAGCTAGGCCTCCTTTTATCTCATTTCCTCTTGTGGTATATACTTGGCTGAGACTAGCATATTATTACATGGTTCAGCTAGAACAGCAATTCTACTGCTATATGTTCAAAGGATTTTCAGTAACCAGAACTGCCACTTTTGATTGTTGATGTTAGAGCTCCAGTGTTTACTATTACACTGCTCCTTTCCATGGCTTGCTCTGAAATGGCTTTACCAACTGTGAGCCTGTGATCACAAGGTTCCACTATAGTATGTTTGATGCATGTTCTTCATCTTTGTATGCAGATCTTTGACTTGCTTCTAACCTGCAAATGCATGCCTTCCATTTTTGTTTAAAGCCCCCCCACCCCCACTCGTTTCTTTTTTTCCCTGTTCTGTACCTGTATGTGAGTATGCTTTGACTTAGGTGGACACTCTTACAAATTATACTCTAATTGAGGTGGACTGTCTCTGTTACAAATTATACACTAATTGAGATGGTGTTTGTTTTTGCAGATGATGACTCGGAATCTCATTGAAAGGGGTCTTCAGACATCTTGAGTTATTATAGTCATTAGATTAGATTCTTTTAGATGCATGATCACTGTCAGCTCCACGTGTTTGCTGTCAGAACCTTGAAGTGCTGCTGCCCTTTTTGTAGCCATGGCAGTGCAGTTCCTGTTCATGTTTCAGTTTGTGCCATCTGTAGTTGCTTTGGCTTTGGGAAATTAGGCACAATTCCTGCTGTCTTACCCAAGTAACACTGATGGGCAAACAAAGTAATTGCAGTACTCCAAAAATAATGTGAAAATGCAAAAAAAAAAAGTTTCTCCAACTACCTGTTTAAGTGTATCATTACAAATAGTGACTATTTTTGGGTTGGTCCCATAGTACCCATTGGGCTAGCGAGGCCAAGTGTTTTTCTAGATTTGGGTCGGCCCATGGCGCCCGGGCTAGGCTGGGCTGACCTGTTCCTGTCCTGACCTATTGCCCTCATACTATATACGGTGGTCAAATCAAATAATTCTACAATGAAAACTATGCCCAAGGCCACAAAAGGAAATTTTTTTTATTGTTAGCTTCAGTTTGAGTATTTAGTTTTTGTTTGGAGATTTAATTGAAATTCTTGTATTAACCATCGACTTCATGATTGTACATTTCGATTGAAATATTTGTGAAAGTTAATGTAAGATTAAGTTCACCTATGGGGCTTGGATTAGGTTATTAGGGTTAGGGAGTCACATAGCGGTAGGGAGCGACGTGCCATATAATCCTTTACCTAGCCATCAAAATACTTGTGGTTCATCCTATGTTCTAGCTCCTTGCAACATACTGACCATGTATTGCAATCGTTGCATTAAAAATCACATATATTGCATTAGTCTAGAAATATCAACCAGTTGTAATAGTACTTCATCATTGCATCTATATTTTAAACTGATGCAATACCACCAACATATTGCATCAAAAACCTAAACTAACACAACAAAATTTGTCGATGCAATAATTTCTACCTATTGCATCTCTTGTGTAAAACTGGTGCGATAGATCATACCTATTGCATCGACTCAAATTACTATCGCATCCAATTCCTTCTCGATGCAATAACAGTCTCCTATTGCATCAAATTTGCAACAATGATGCAATAATGACCACCTATTGCATTGAATTTGCAAAATTGACGCAATAACAACCACCTATTGCATCAGATTTGTGTTTGATGCAATGTGAAGCGATGCGATAGGGTCAAAAATTAGTAGTGCTTGAATGCAAACCTCTCTTCCTTACAATTGATATGGAATCGGGTTTCTCCAGCCCCAACATCAATGTGAGCATTTGCGTGCTTTCGGTGAAGGGTCTTCCCAATATAAGTGGTGTATTCACTTTGCTTCCTCGCATGTCAAGCACAACAAAATCATTGAAATAAAGAATTCTCTTATCTTTTTTTGGAATATTCTCGGCGATTCCTTCAGGGTGGCGGAGTGACTGGTCCGCTAGTTGAAGGCACATCGTCGTAGGTGTGAGTTTGGAGTAGCTGAGCTTGTCGAAGACCGTCTTGGGCATGACACTTACGCTGGCACCAAGATCGCATAGTGCATGTTCGAACACTTGATCTCCAATTGAGCACTCAATAGTGGGGCATCTTGGATCTGGTTTCTTGATTGGTGATGTGTTTAGGATAGCCGCACTACACTCCTCTGTGAGCTTAATAACTTCGGTGGTGGGCAGTGGCCTTTTGTTGTTTAGAATGTCTTTGAGGTATCTTGCGTACGTCGGCACTTGTAGGGCATCTAGTAGAGGCACATTGATGTATAGATGACATATTACCTCCACAAATTTTCTAAACTGCTCATCCATCCTTTCCTTTCTCTGTCGATGAAATGGCAAGAAGTTAGTGTCATTATAATTGTGCTGGGTCTCTGGTTCCTGCGGTGGCACAACTTCTTCCAATTCAACGTTATTCTTCTCAAAAAGGTCTTTCTTTGGCGATGCCTGTACTCTTACAGCCCCTCTAGGATGTGTGCCCTCAGGATATGGGGGATCACGAGTACTCTTGCCTCCTCTTGTAGTGATTGCATTGATTTGCTCTGGGCTAGTGGCAATGGGCAAAGCCGCGGTCAACTTTGCTACTTGTGATTCAATCTTTCTATTATAGCTCAGTTGATCCTTGATGGCAGAAGAAAAGTTTTCCATCTTAAGATTCATACTCTCTATGATCTTCTCATTATAAGCAAGCCTTTGTGAAAGTCCTTCATTGATCTTTGGTTGCTGTCTAATTAAATTCCTCAGGGATGGCTATTTGACTTGATCCATTCCTTGGGTGTTGTCAATGATGCTCAGATCTTCTGGCTGGCCAGGAGAATATGTGATTCCTAGATATCTTTCAGTTCTTGCCTGGGAATCCATAGCATCCTGAATAGCCTGATGATCCTTCTTGTAATTGTCTCGTTGTTCGAGCCAGTCTAATAGCACATTCATCTTGGCTGAAACTGCACTCAATTCTTCAATATCAGCTTCTTCACTCATCTTGCAATGCGGAGCATCGTCTAACGACTAGCCTTGATTAGAGGCCATCGTCTCCATGAGTAACTTGGCCTTCTTGATGGTGAGTGACAAGAATGTTCCTTCAGCAGTAGCATCTAGTTGCTCTTGTGCTCCCTCAGATAATCCATGATAAAATCCTTGCATGAGCAACCAATCCTCTATTCCATGATGGGGACAGTCTGAGATATAATCTTGGAAGCGTTCCCATACCTCTGAAATAGGTTCATCTCTCTACTGTTGGAAACCGGTAATCTTCTTTCTTAAGGCACTGGTCTTGCCTGAAGGGAATAATCTCTCCAGAAAGGCCTTTGAACAATCTACCCATGTCTTGATATTTTCTTGATTTGCATAGAACCACTGCTTCGCTTTCCCAATTAACGAGAACGGAAACAGACGAAGAAGTATGATGTCTTGAGCTACGCTCTTGATGATGAGTGTGCTCCCAATCTCCAGAAAATTCTAAAGATGAGCACTAGCATCTTCATTGATCTTTTCACTGAATGGAGTAGCTTGCACCATGTTAATGAGACTTGGCTTAAGCTCAAACTCAAGATTATTGGTTGGAAGTGTTGGTCCGGTGTGAATGTCCTTCATGCTTGGAGCAGAGAACTCTCACAGAGTCTTGTCAGCCATGGCTCAGAAACTGGTGTGAAGCTGCCACTTGATTGGTTTGATTATAATTGATGAAATATGATGACGAATCAAATTCAATCCTACAATACCCTGTATATGATATAGACAAAGACAAACAAGGGTGAGCCTGCTTAAGCAGAGGTACTTAGTCATGGTTCTATCTATAAGTATGCATTTGATCAATATCTCTTTATAGCTTAGCCTTTCCTCGGCAACGACGCCAAAAATGCTTGTTGACACCTCTTAAGTCACCATGTAAAACACGGGTTGTCATCCCCAGCAGTGACATGAGAGGTGTGGTATTAAATCATGCAACTACCTCTGAATATAAATATAAAGGTGTATCCGCAAGCGCACAGATGAAATACCATTGTAGCATTTTATTGGGAGTCAACCTAATTGTCGTATTTATTTAATCCCATGGGAAAGAATAGCTAGAGAATATTGATGTGTATACATACTTAGATAGAATCCACATGACAAGGACATACTTATGCAGGGGTAAGCCAAATAGATATATATGATAAGTGTAGGGCAATGATAAATCACTCAGAGATAGAAATAGAAACTCTCTAATGTAGCAAGGCAAAAACAGGAGATTAGTTAAGAGATTGAATTCCTATATAGTGTCAGATTTACTAAGTCTTTACATCTACTCTAGTACATTACTTTCATCTATAGTATTGATGGCTCTAAAGTACCCACAAGGAACATTACTAGGGAGGTTTGTGAACATAGCACGTTCCTCCTTCGCAACCACGTTTTGCTTGTCTTATAAACGGGGGGCAGAATACATAGGACTCAATAGGAATGTCACACCTGTGATCTACCACCAAACCCGGGCTACAAGGTGCATTCATAGGTAGTGCATATCTAAGCACCATGCTTACATAATATCTACCATTTAACCCACTTGAGTAATGAGCTAAGCGCTTTACGATCATATAAGATAGTTCATCATCAATCAATACTATATCAAGCAAAACACTAGAATAAACTAGGAGCTTAATAAACTGAAATATAGTAATTAAGAACAAAGTCATAATAAAGAGAGTGATACAAAGCTATACCAGCCTCCTGGATGACGACTCCAGAATCCTGAGCATAGCTCAACTCTACTGAAACCTTGCTAGCTAATGCCTAACTAGAACTTGAAGTATTGGAGTTCTAATCTAATTCTCTGAGGATAGAACTCTTCACTCTCTCTGAGAGAGGAAATAATGAATTAGGGTTTCTGGGCTCTCCCTCCCAGGGGTCCTGCCCTCCTTTTATAGCCCTGGGCGATGATTGTGGGCCATCGGATCAAACCAACATTGGCGGACGGCTTAGATCTCTCCTCAAAGGCGGTGGAGCAACCTGGGCGAAGCGGGCCGGGAATAGACCCCAGGGCAGACCGACTGGTCTGGGGTGGGACCTGCCGGTCCCACCCTGGGCCCACTCAACCTCCCCTTCGGTGCAGTGCCTTCTGGTGTCTTCTAGAATGTCCCTGAGTTACCGTGATGTCCATTTGTGTATTCTATGCTCCGATATGCTTCTGGGATTGCGTCTTCTCCATTATTCTCCTACAGAAATAGTAAAACACCAAAACTCATGGAATTCGGTTAGTGTAACCCCTATTCCTATGATGGTGATCTCAAATGTACCCTCTCTGGTGTTTGGTTGACCTATAGATTTGGTAATTAACAGCCGTCAATAGCCATGAACCATGTTGTCAGAGCGTGATCAGATAGATCAGCTAATGAAAAATGATGTCAGCAGCACATGAGATGCACCCAAAGCTGATCAAAAGAAGAAGGAAGGACACGCTGGGCTCTATCAGGAAAGAGAAGGATCAGAGTCCAAGTTATCTTTGTTTTTGTATTCGTATTCCTTTAGGACTCATGTTAGAATTTCAGGCTATCAAAGACCCGACTATTGTAAAGACATCCAATCAATCAATACTATACAACTTCGGCCCCCGGCCACCCCTTAGGAGTAGGAGTAGAGTAGATCTCGGCGAGACCTTCGACGAATCGAGCTACATCGGTTGAGTCCGACCTTCGGTTTACTTGTAAGTATTGCCACGGTTCATGTCTTGTTTATACGGCTGCATCGTTTGACCTTGTATAGGCTTGATCTGAGCTAGTTATCGGTTTGTATCTCGTTTGTATGGCTGCATCTAACAACCCCACTGCAAATTAGATATAAGCTTGTTATCGGCTCTATTAGATTGTCAATCTAGTAGATTCATTAAGTTACTGATATTGTTTGTCTTAAATTTGTTTTACTTTCTGCAACAATAGTATTGCCCAATCAAGATTGATAAACTAGCTTACGCTCAAACACTATCAAAGATCCCTTGTTCCGGTGTGTATTCATGCTCATTCTTATTCTTAATAGAATAGTCGATCAGGCTCGTATCGACTAATCTATCGATCTTGGTTGTCACGTGTTGTGGGTTCAAGGCTTATCTGGATGCGAGTAGGCTTGAAGGTCAACTTTAGAGCCACTGGCCATTAGACTAGCTCTATCGTTGGCTTGAAGGACTGCTCGTATTTGGAGACGCTTGCTTAACAAGAGTAGATCTATGTTATCTCAGAGCCGCTGGCCATTAGACCAGCTCTATTGTAATTTAGGTATGCTTGTGGTTATGTTTGAAGTTGATTTAAAAGCCTGCTGGCCGGTAGACCAGCTCTTCTTTAGCTTGAAGGGTAGCTACGGTTAAGACAAGTAGTTTGTTTCTGCTTCACGGACCCTATATCGGCTGAATAGCCAATCCAGTTATGCTTTCATGAGTAGGTCTTACGTGTAGATTTGTTTGAGAATCAGGTAAACTAGTGTTATTTGCCAGATCTGTTGAAGCCCGCTGGCCGATAGACCAGGTGGATGTAGGTTTAGCAAGTTTCATGAAAGTAGCATTAACGGACCGTCGGTCGTTAGACCAGTCTTGATAAAGCTATTGTCTATTTGGTAATTGAATTGGATTTATACGCATGATTTACCTCATTACTTGGATCCTGTATCGGCTAAATAGCCGATCCAGTTACGTTTTTATCGATAATGCATGCATGTATGTTTTCCTTAAAAACAGCTAGGCTTTGCACTGACAGGAGTTGACTTTCTAGTCAATTTTCTTTGATTCATCGGTCATCAAGGACCATATATCTTGGAACTGCCTGGCGATAAAACCGGCAGGTTCCAGAATTTAATGTTTGCTATTCCATGTCAATTGCAGGTTAAATTGACTGGCACACCTTAGATCGAAGTCACCAAGCTCGGCTTGCCTTGTTCAGGCTTAGGGGATCAAGGACTCCGGCTCCCGTACGCTCTCTGAGTGCCTGATCATGTGTTCCCAACCGACGTAGGAAGAGTCCCCTCGACACTTTTTTGCGTCAACACTAACACACTTCGTGTTAAGTTGTCACCCCTAACATGATGCCAAAAATGCTAAAAAAGAATCTACACTTGACTGCTCTAAAAATAACTCTATAAAATATATCCGCAAGCGCGCAGATAATTCTCCTGTTGTAGCATTTCACCTGGTAAGATTTTCAAGTATCATTGATTTATTTTTAGCCAAAATGAAAACTTATTTATTATGTTGGATTATTGCTAAAGGGGTAAAAAAGGAATTATGACTATGACTTTAAATATGCAAACCTATGATAATCAACCACTCTATTGCTTTAGCAAAGGTGAGTCAAGATAAATAATAAAGATAAAGATAAATATGATAACAGAGAACTTTCCAGAGACAGAGATTAAAGACTTAACTAATATGATTTGGTTAGGCAGGAGATTTAGCTAGAGTAAAGAACTTCTAATTTATCTCTAAATAATAAATCTATGGCTCACACCAATATACACACTTTTATCTATAGTATAATCAACTCAGAAAACAGCATAAGGAGCATCAACTAGGGAGGATATTGAAACATAAGTCACCTCCTTCGCGACCGCGCTCTACTAGTCTACATGCGAGGGGTGGAATATAGATGACTCAATAGACCTATACGTCTACGATCTATCACACTACCCGGCACATTAGGATGCAATTATAGGTATATATGATATCTAAACACCATGCTTACGTAATACATACCACCTAACCCACTTGAGTATTGAATTAGGCGCTTTACGAACATATGACCATAATCATCACCAATCATAACTATATCAAGAATACAACTAGAGCAAACTAAGAACAAAATAAGTAGCAATATAGTAATTAAGAACAAAGTCATAAATGAGATACAAGATATAATTACCAATCCCCAGACTGCAGATCGGAAGCTCCAAGTGAAGCGTCCAACTCTACTTGAACCTTGCTAGCTAAAACCTAATCTATAACTTGATGAACTGGAGCTCTAATTCTAATATCTGAAAACCCTAACTTCTAGTCTAATCTTGACAAATGAATTGAGGCAAACCCTAACTGCTCCTAGGGGTGCAGGCCCATATTTATAGCCCGATGCAGGAAATGATGGCCGTTGGATTAAACCGACTTCAGGTAGAGCCAAGATTGATCCTCAAAGGCGGTGGAGAAATACTCTACAAGCTCGTGGAAGGGGGGTGACGCCCGGCACCTTGCCCCAGGCCGGCCGGCCCCACCTGGTGTGTCCCGTGCCTCCGCTCGTTCTGGTGTCTTCTGGATCCTTCCTGAGTCCATTGATGATATTTTCCATCACGGTTAAGTTTCATGCTAATCTTGCAATTAAATCCTCCTATTTTATCTTTTGTGGAATAATCCTGCAGAAAATGTAAAATCACCAAAACTCGTGGAAATTGTCAGTGAAAACCTCTATCTTTTCTAGTGGTAATCTTCTTTATGTATTTAGTTAACGGTTAAAAATGATCGTTATCTACCGTCAATAGTCTTCTTTGCGGGTGAGATAGAAGAGAGAGAGAAAAGGATGATAAGAAAAAATAATAAAAATATGTTGCACCTGACATGAGGAGCCATGTCAATGCACAGTTATCGTGTCACTTCAACATCTAGAGCAAGTTAAGACCTGTATGGACCTCGTCACTTGGACAATACCTGAGGTCCAAATTCATAGAGCAAGAAATAGTATTTTAAGAGTAGATGGAGATAAGTCGAAAAAAAGAGTAGATCGTCCTAAATGACATTTTTTTTCATGTTGAAGGGCTGGTCACAAATTTACATTATAAATATTATTATTATTATTTTATTAAATAATAATAATAAATAATACTAATAATAATAATAATAATAATAAGAATAAGAATAAATACAACTTTTGAGATGTACCTATATATGAGCATAAGCACGGGGCCTGGTGGCACGGCCCGAAGCACGATTTTTTGGCCCGGCCCTAGCACGGCATGGCCCGATGATGTGCGGGCTCGGGCTGGTCCCAAGACGCGGTGCATAGGGCCGTGCCTGGGCCGCACGCTAGGCACGGCGGGCGGCATGGCACGGCCCGGAAAAACGATAAGGCCCGGTAAAGGCCCGGTATTCTAATGGATCCTATACATATACAGGGAACCCTAATCCTAACCATTTTTACCGTGTGCCCATTCCCCTTCCCAGTCGCCACCCCCAACGCCCATTCCCCTTCCCAGCCACCACCCCCGACGCTTCCGAGGCGTCGTGAGTCTTCCCCGGGCCCGCATCGCGGCCTCCCTTCCTTCCCTCCGGGCGGCGTCGCGGCCTCCCCTTCCTTCTCCTCGGCCTGCTCCGACGCTCCTTCCCTTTCCTCGGTGTCTTTGCGCTCGCGTGGGCGCCCGATAGCCGCCGCCCGCCCCATGGATTCCCCTCCCCTGGCTCGCTGCTGCGGGCAAGCACGGCGGCGGCAATTTGCCGCCCGCCGCAGCCTCCCCTCCCCCATCTTCTTGCTCGTGGCGGCACCATAGGCGGCAGCAAGCGGCGCCGGCCTGGCCGTAGCACCGCAGCTCCGCTCGGTGGCTTGGGCGTGGGCCACGGGCCGGCCCGCCCTGCCGTATGGGCCGTGCTTTTCGGGCCGGCCCAAAGATTTAAAAACGGCCGGAGGGCCATGTGCAGGCCGCCGGCCAAGCACGGAGGCCTGGAACGCACGGCCCGCTGGCCCATCATGCTGTACGGGCCGTGCCCCATCGGGCCATGCCTGGCTCGGGCCCGTGCTGTGTCGGGCCGGGCTGGCCCGTTACACATATATAGATGTACCCCATCAGCAGCAATTTCCTTTAGACACATGCGTCCAAGCTCACTTCACAAGTTCACATGTCGCTATCGTTTTGTTTGAAAAATGACCTGTGGGCCTGCCTACCTGCCTAACCTGGTTGTCACAGCAGCTTCATGATATGGAAACTACTAGCTGTATTTCCTCTAACGCATGACGGTGAGCTTATATTAAACGTGAAACATTGCAGGGTGCCCAGATGCTGACAAAATGACTGCCTTCACATGTTAGGTACGTACAAATTAAGTGGACTTGCAGTTTTGCAGTTGTAGGCTGCAACAACGGAAATGGCAAAAGGCTAGTATGGACGGCAGCCACGGTATGCTCCATTGTCCGGCAGGACGCACGATGGACGTATTTACATGTGTCCAGTTTGTTGTTCTTTAGCTGCTTGCCATGTTTGTGCTATATAGAACTATCTCTGTCCTAAAAAGAACATAATTATAGATTAATTTTTTTGCTGAAGTGTCCAAAGTTTAATAAAAAAAATATATGTAGATATGTGAATATTTTTAACACCAAATAATTATATAAAAATATCTCATTATAAATCTAATGGTATTGATTTGATATCATAACTATTATATTTTTATATATAATTGTTAAGGAAGTTTAACTTAATATTGTGTTAGAATTACATTCTATGTTGGACAGAGAGAGTACTATTAGTAACTTGATCAACATTTTGTTTTCATCATTCAAAAAAAGAAAAAGTTCCTTCCACTAGTTGCCTTTTTCGACTCACCTACACTAGTTGCCTTCTCAAGTTAAGGTGAAATCCACGTCACCACCAGACAGCACACGTGTATCAAGCCAGGAATGCAATAATGTACCTCTGCACCTGCACACTTTGTACATGTTGTGCCACGAACGCTACCCCATCTCGTGTCCATATCATACTCCCTCAGTAAATCGTTTTGATTTTTTTTATATATCTATTTTATGTTTAGATACATAGCAAAATGCACAAACTAAAAAAAGTTAAAGCGACTTATAATTTGAAAAGGAGAGCAACATTTTCCATTATTTAGAACATTTACTAACCTCCAATCATTATATAAATTCAATTATTAGTAATTTGTAGCCTTCAATTATCACAGCTTGTAGACACTACAAAATATAAGTGTCTATGGTGTTAAAATTGGAAAAGGAGAAAAACATACAATTTAATATAAGTATTTTTACATTTTATTAGCCCAAGATATCAAAAAGGACTAATATTTAATCATTTTTGTTTTAAAAAAATATTTGAACCCTTTCAAAAGTATAGGTTAATGGACTAGTAATACTAAATTATTGTCACATGTTGGATGACATAAAATATTATAATACTCTACTAGGCTACCTAGCAACACCTAAATTCTACTAATTAGTTTGGAAATTATTAAAAGTTTTGGTAGAATCTTCCCTGTAAACTTGGCATCTAAATAGACAAAAAAACACATAACATAAATGATATAACCTCATAAGTACATATAAAATCATCACATCCTAACCTAATAATTCAACAAAATTACCACCCCAATAATAGACATTGTCTCATCCAAACTACCCTTTAAGCGACCATTAATGGAGCTATTACAATTGAATGTTCTTTTATTAAATAAATAAGCATATGTAAATTTGGTGTTTGTGTGTCATGGAGGTGCTACTCCCTACTCCCTATTCTTATGCAACCAAAAATCCAAACAAGCATGATGATTAATAAAAACACTTAGCAAGTACAATTAAAACTGAAATAAGATATACAACATGTGAATCCAAGAATGACAACCAGAACATCAGTGAAATAGTAGTTTTCATCTGAAATAGACAACACTTGAATACAAAACTTAAATAATGGTAAAGCCAAGCAAGTGGGGTTAGCACTTACTCATAGGAACATGAATATCAGAAACAAATTGCACACCTGGATCTACTTAGGGAATTGAATTGTAAAATGAAACTTGAAACTTGAATATCATGAAACAAGTACTTAAACATGAAGCATGAAAATTAAACGTTGAGAATTTGAACCAATGAAAACATGAGAAGTAGGCCCAAAGCCAAGATACAAGTTTGTCATGCGCTTGTCTTAATCTTGGCGATTACTTGACTTCACACCCTCGGCACCAGCACTACCCAAACCTATGAAATGAAACTATACCTTAAAAGCATGTCCACATGGGCCACGAACCTACTTTATGAATACAAATAAACCTCACACTAACCCTAAATTGCTAAATCTCAAGCTTTCATAAAAAACAATGAAGTTTTGAGTTCCTCATCGTGCTAATCATATATCTAAACACCCTTAATCAATTTGAACAAATAAATACATCTTAGACATCCACATAAAATTTCCAACAACTTCTAGTGAGGTGGCCTAAACAATTCTGAATATAACTACACCAATATAAATGAAATATTTCAGAATAGTAAAATCCTAGCCGAACATGACATCAACACTAATTTAATGGCTACTCCCAAAGTGATCATTGGATTCAAGTGAAACTACTGCCAATAGAGATAAAAATAGGAGAAAGAGCTTTGGTTTTACATATTGAGTCTTCCAAGAAATTCATGGAATAATTAACTTAATTGATCTAATCGTACATTTATTCTTGCATCCCAGTTGCTGCTCCAAAGATTGCAGTCGTGGCGCAAGCACAAATTTGCAAAGGGTGAAAATTATTCACCTACTTCTCTCCTTTTATGAAGTCTGAACTATAGTTTTATCTTCCTAATGGTAACACTAGCAACCACACTCACCGGAAAAAGTTGTCACCCTAGAACCATGGCCATGCTAGTACAAACCACAATGGTAAATCTGTGGAGACCAACAACAACCACAGCACATCAATAATCCAATAAACATGTAGTGCTTGCTAGCTTAGAGACCTTAGGTATGGTGACAGTTATTTGAACCTCGTGGTCAAAGACACTAGTGATGATGGCCAATCACCAACTAGGAAGCACCTAACATAGGATTTGTGATGACGATGGCATGAAAAGAATAGGGGTGTAAACGAATAGAAAGCAAAGAAAAGAAATAGCATCGAGGAAGAGGAAAAAATAATAGTTAGATTTTTATTTAAAGAATTGGAAACCCTAAGTCATATCTAAGGGACTAAATTTATTGGCTCCTCATAAAATTCATCTGACCTCCACACAAAACATATTAGTAGTCAAAAGGATTTATTTTTGATGAGATCTACGCAACCATGATCTCTATTCATTCATAAGACTTATTGTTAAAAAAAACTAATTTTTCTCCTCTCATGTGTTTGCCCTATGACCCACTAATTTTATAAATTCCAATGTATTCCATACATACGGGTCCATCTTCTTCTATAACATATAACTGCACACTTTGCTCAGTGGAACATTTTAAACATTCCTTCGAACGAAGGGTTCTCAAAACATACGAATAGAAAAAACATAGAATTGGTGTTGCATGAAACTTGCAATCCTAAAATATAGGAAAGTTTTCATTAGGGCCTTTGGATCGACGAAACATAAGAAAAATACAGGAATATAGATAGACAAAAAGAAAATTTCCATGAGGTCTAACCTCATAACAGTTTTCCTTCTAACTTCCTATGGTTTTTTCTGATCATGCCTAAGCACTTTTTCACTAAGAAGAATAAAAATTCCAACCCATGATCATGGTAAGCCTAGGCTTATCAAGATTAACATAATCATTGTAAGAACAGTCTCACAAGGGTCAACCAAATGTTACAATTAAATAATTACTCCCTCTATATAGGAATTAGATGTCGTTTTAGACAAGGTTTGGGCCAAACATTGGGAACATAAATCATAAATAACTTTTAAGTTGCTAAGTTTGAAAATGTGAAAACCATATGAATAGATTTATCTTGAAAAATACTTTTATAAAATTATAAATATATTACTTTGTGATAAGTATTTTTATAAAAGTATGAAGTCAAAGTTATACTTTGGAGACCGTGTTACTGTCCTAAACAACATCTAATTCCTATACGGAGGGAGTACATACAAATAATTTGCAATTGGATGACTATCAACAGTAAGAGAAGCAGCAAACATAATGACACAACTAGTAGCAGAGGGAGACACCTCTAAGAAACTAATACATCTTTCTAACTCTACCACTGATATGAGCATAAGAGTCACAATATTCTGCTCATCATGAACATGTATGTTGGTATTTCTTATGCACAATTAAAATATGAAGGATTCCACAAGCACACAGAACAACCATTGTAGCATTTTACCGGGAGTATTCCAGGTATCGTTATTTATATTTTTACCACTGAGAAACAATGGATAAAGATATCGATAGTTCACCATCATGTATCTACTAACTAATACACCAACTAGACTAAAGTAGGGGTAAATGATAGATGATAGGAATTAAGCATATATGACACACACAGGAGAATTCTATGATAAAAGAGTAGATAGCTAAAATGAGAGGACAACGGGAGAGTTTAAAGTTTCTAAATACTTCTCTATTACTGGGGTTCTATAATAACTGATTCATGGATAGATATAGCAATCACACAATAACACTTTGGGACATCGGAACACTAGTCACAGAAATGGGTGAGAAATGACTAGGAAGCTCCGACTACGGTCCTACAAACATCAACCCTAACATGGTGGAATACGTCGGCCATCAGGGCTGTCACCACCTGGGGCTACCACAACTATATGTTGGATTGGGTGCAATCTCAGGTAATATATAGCCTAGACTCCATGTCTACACTACCAATTACTACCCTAGTCACAATTAATAACTAAAGCACCCGATGCGGGCGGAGATCCTATGCTAATGCAAGTGACATGCATGTGTGCAAAGAACTAAATATGCTATGGATTTGATATGAGATGGAGTAGATGCATGGATTATTCAAAGTAAACATGCAGTGGAATGCAACAAGATAACTACTCATTAAATTTAGAGTCTATGAGCAAGACTTTCTCACCTTTTTTGATCAAACTTACCATGACTCACAAAGGTATTTGTGAGTTGTGCAGCATCTTTTCTTTGTCACATGTGATAAACTTTGAATTCATGTGATGATGATTTTTCTTCTCCAATCTACACATGATTAGAATAATATATATGTTTATACATACCTATGAGATGGCAAGGTTCTATTATTGATGGATCATGAATGTTTAGGCACTCTGGGTTCTTCAATATCTCCCATGTCTTGTTCTTGTAGAATTTCACCAGAAGATTGGAACGGTTGATATCCTGCTTGTTCCACAACTCAACAAAACAGGAGGTAATCCTACTAAAGCTAATGGCAGACTAGATTAGCAGATATCAAGATCATTATCAAAATCTTTACGCCAATTGTTTCCCCGGCAATAGCGCCAAAAATGCTTGTTGCTATTTCTTATGCACAATTAGGATATGAAGGATTCCGCAAGCGCACAGAAAACCATTGTAGCCTTTTACCGGGAGTATTCCAGGTATCGTTATTTATATTTTACCACTGGAAAACAATGGATAAAGACATTGATAGTTCACCATCATGTATCTACTAACTTAATACAACAACTAGACTAAAGTAGGGGGTAAATAATAGATGATAGAGTTATGCGTAAATGACACAGACACACAGGAGAATTCTATGATAACAGAGTAGATAGTTAAAGTGAGAGGACAACGGGAGAAAGCTCAAGGTCCCTAAATACTTCTCTATTACAAGGGTTCCATAATAACTAATTCATGGATAGATATATCAATCACACAATAACACTTCGGGACATCAGAACACTAGTCACGGAAACGGGTGAGAAAGGACTAGGAAGCTCCGACTACGGTCCTACAAACACCAACCCTAACATGGTGGAATACGTCGGCCGTCAGGGCTGTCACCACCTGGGGCTACCACAACTATATGTTGGATTGGGTGCAACCTCAGGTAACCTATAGCCTAGACTCCATGTCTACACTATCGATTACTACTCTAGTCACATATAATAACTAGAGCACCTAATACAGGCGGAGATCCTATGCTAAAGTATAACAACTATACTAACCAATCAAATGCTAGGCATAAAAGTAAATAGAGAAGATAAAATATATTAAAGCATAAGTCTTACAAGAATAGATACAAAGACATACCAAATCTCTGAAGACTTCTCCAGATCCTGAGCGTAGCTCCTCTCTCCCTAACTCAACTAGAACTAATCTACTACATTGGAAAGTCTAGCCCTAATTCTCTAGAGGTGAGAGGTCATCCTTTCGAGAGACGCCTCTACATCTCCATAATAATGTGGTGCCCTCAAGGAGGGGGTCTGCCTCTTTATTTATAGACCGGTGGGATGAACATGCGCCGTAGGATCAAATCGACTTAAGCAACGGTGGAGATGCAAACCCTAAGGCGGTAGGGAGCCATCCGTCGAAGCGGGCCCTGAATGGGCTCTGGAGAGCGCCGGCTAGCCCGGAGAGGGGGCCGGGCGGCCCCACCCTGTGCCAGGTGGGTCCTGCCTTCGGTGGGTCGCCTTCTCATGTCTTCAAGAGTCTTCTAGTGTTGGTTTCGGTGTGAAATTGATATCTTTTAACTCCGAACTCCAAATAGAGCAAACCATATGTCCGTTTCGGTCGTCTCGATGAGCTCTTCATAATGGTGCACTCTAAATCACCATTTGAGATACTTCTATTCTATGCAAAATTGGATATACCTGCAAAACGATCGAGAACAACACAACTCGTGGAACTCGTTAGAATCAAACCCTATAACTATGCTTTATGATTCATTTTATATTAATTCATGCAATAATTGATGGTATAAAATAGGCATTAAGGACCATCAACAATGTAGCAAGATGATCATTTGAAGAAAACACATCTTTGACTTAAAGTGTGACTCCTTGTAAATGCAACTCTCTTTTCCATTAAACGCCAAGATCAAGATGTGGTGAAGGTGCTGGAGGGAGAAGTCGAGCAACTCCACCATCAACAACTAAATATCTAGGTGGCATTTTCTGATCCACACTAATGGGTCCAACAACAGCTAAAGTGGCTCTGACCAAGGCAGACGGTAAACATAGGTAGATAGACAACACGAGTGAGGGCATCTCATCGATGGCACCTGTGGGGATTGCTCCCCTAGGTACCCTCGGAGAAAGGGCCTGGGCCGACCTGTCAGGCGAGGCCTAGCCCGTGAAGACGAAGCCCGCGGCGCATGCGACCCCCGGGAGTGCACCGCATGGATCAGAAGACAAGATTGATCCGCTCGGATTAATAGAAGGATTAGTTATCTTGTAAAGCTGGATCTCCCGGTCGGCTGATTGATACGCCGATCGGAAAGATCAGATCTGATTGATCCTGTAACCTTGCCCCCTGGCAATAAAAGGCGGGCAGGGACCCCCTCGAAACAGATCACCTCTCACCATAATCAACCACCAGAACGCAGGACTAGGGTTTTACGTCATCCTAACGGCCTGAATCTGTCTAAAACCCATGTCTCGTGTTACTTTCTTGCTCTTGATCTCACGCACCTCACCACCCTCGATCTCATCTGCTACCTCGAGGTACCCCCTTGGTAGGCTGCCGACCAGGTATCATCGATAGCTGGCGCGCCAGGTAGGGGTGTGCTCCTGATCTGTCGTTGAGCAAGATGGTTACTCCCTCCACTTCCGATCTCTCCGTCGCGTCCGGCATGACCTTCACCGTCGGATCCATTACATGGACCGTCGCCGCCGAGCACGCTGACGGGAGGGCGCTCCGTCCCAGGCCCCATCTGACCTGGTCCGGGACACCATGGCTCCGGCCGGACAAGCTCAAACACCTCCAAGCGAGGCCCTGATGGTCCCTCCTTCGGCTGCAGCGCCCCGCGTGCGGCCTCGCCAGGTGAGGAACCCGGTCAACGTCAACGACCTAGTTGAACTCATCGACCGAGTCAACGATGGCTTGCATGAGTGCATCATGCTCACCGAAACCACACTCGCCGGTCACCCCGACGAGACCCCACCAACGGGTCAGGGTGGCAGCCCACACGCCACCGTCGGGCACCACACCGCCCCGATCACCCACCGCCAAGGATAACAGCCATCCCGATCAGATCTACTGGCCCCCGTCGCCTCACTTCAGCAGGCGGGCGCCCCGCTCAGGGTCTCGGCACTAGTAGTTCTGGGAGATTTCCTTCAACATCCCAACTCCGAACCCCTCGGAGGAATAGATCTAGACCCGTGGCGACTATGCCGTTTGGTCTACGGAACTCCGAGGGCACATACCAGGATGCGGTGCAACAGCACTTTGCCGACCAGTCCATCCCATCGGCATCGACAGGCTCTCCACCGCCGACCGTCAACATGGTCCAGCTCCGCCTGCTCGAGGATGAGGCGTCCCTGCACACCATTCTGGAAGAACAGCCCGGCACAGACTCCGACGACTCCCCCAGATCAGATCTAGGGACATCAATCGTCGTGAGCGGGCCGGACCCTCCAACGAACTCTCCTCCCTCCCGGTGTACTCGGCTCAGATCTACATGCTCCGGGCCATCTCACCAGATGAGGTCGCACCGGCCGATGAAGTCGACGGACACCGCGCCGACAGCGAGGCACGTAATGCCGATCGGGTTCAACGCCGAGCAGCATACAAGCATCAGTAGCAGTGAATCATTCGAGATGCAGCGGGTCCCGGACGACACCTCTGCCGGAACCTAGCCGACGAGTTCGTCTACATCGATGAACAGATCGTAGCACCTACTTCGAGTGCCAACCTCGCCATCGCCACCAATGAACTCGAAGCTCTCGGCCCGAGCCCTCAGGTAAACTTGGCTAAAGCCTTCATTAAAGCTACGCAGGTCCAGGTGAACAGGATCCGGGAGATGCCATCCGGGTCGTCCACCTCCGCATCAAGCCGCCATCGGTCGGGTAGATCCCAACGGTCTCGCCGGCCGGATAACGACGCTGAGATAGTCCAGTAGCCAGGCAATGCGGGTGGCAACAACCCGCCCAATCCGTCCGTCAACCAACCGCCACCGGATGCCCGGGCAATCATCAACGCCAACCGGGATGCCCGCGACGTCATCAACACTAGAAGGGCGGACGCCTATGGAAGCTGAGATGGAGCGCCGACGCCGTTTCGACGCCGAACACGGTGCACCAAGAGTGACAGCGCCGACGATAGAAGGTCCTAGACCTCTCTCGGCACGGTTACGTTCTCACCGGTGGCCCACCAACTTTCGGATGCCCGGAACAGTTGAGCCTTACGACGGCAAGGCAAATCCGGAGTAGTGGCTCCAGACATACGCCGTCGCGGTTGCGGCCGCAGGAGGAACGGAGGACACCATGGCCAACTACCTGCCTATCATGTTGGCTTCACCAGTCCTGAACTGGTTTATGGGCCTCAAGGAGGGCTCCATCGACACATGGTTGCAGCTCCGCAAGCTCTTTGTGGACAACTACATGGCCATGTGTGATCGCCAGGCTACACGCCATGACCTAGAGAGGTCGGCCCAACACCCAAATGAATCCCTTCGGGAGTACATCCGCCGCTTCTCCACACTACGCACCAGCGTCGCCAACATCAACGACACCGATGTCATCACCGCCTTTATCCGGGGCCTCCTTTACAGCAAGGCCCTACGGGAAAAGCTTCACAGGAAGCACCCAGAGACGATCGGCGAGCTGATGAAGACCGCCGACTCATACGCACAAGGAGAGGAAGCAGAAGGACACCATAGGGACCTCGTCGCCGGAAAGCGGCCCTTGCCTCCACCCCTGCCAGCTGGAGGCCCACTATTGACGGCCACTATTGTATTAATTCAACTGTCAACTAGCTATGAAAAGGATGCAAATGTGATCACCAAAGTAGACATAGGGTTTACACTGACCGAATTCTACGAGTTTTGGTGTTTCACTATTTACGTAGGCGAAAACCGAAAAAGGCGCGAACATACAAGCTTATCGGAACAAGGAAACGGAAAACGGACTCCACGGCTACGGGAAGATTCCGTAAGAGACGAGAAGGCACCACACCGAGCCGGGGGCCCGGAGGCCACTAGGTGGGACCGGCCGGTCCCACCCCTGCACCGGCCGGTCCGGCTCGGCCCCGGTCCAGCCCGGTTCGGCCGGGTTCACTCCACCGCCTTTGAGGATCGATCCTGGCCGCCCGTCAATGTCGGTTTGATCCGATGGCTCACGATCATCGCCCAGGGCTATAAAAGGAGAGGCACCCCCCTAGGAGAGGGAGCCCCATTCATTCATTCTCATTCAGAAGTCCAATCATCAGCCAGAAACCCTAATCAGAGCTCCTTAGCTAGGGCCTAGATAGCTAGATTAGAACTAGAGGGAGGCAAGCACAGGCTTGGATTCCGGAGCCATCAAGAGCTTGGATTTGGTATAGTTCTACCTCCTCTCGCCTTTGTTCTCTTTCATTGTATAGTTATATGATTGCTACAATTGAATTGATGAATTCTCATTTACTTATATTCATAGTTATTATGTTCCTTGTCTATTGTGGTTATATGCTTAGTATAGCTAGATTAACATTATGTTTATCCATAGGTTTGTATAGCGCTCATCTAATTGATCGTTGGGTGAGTGATAAACATTGTGTAAGCATGGTGCTTATACGTTGTTTATCTCCGAATGCACCCTATAGGCCGGGTTTGGTAGATCGCGGGTGTGACATTCTTGTTGAGTCCTATGTAATCCGAACCCCGTTTATAGGCACTGAGGGGGCTTATATACGACGGAAGGGCATGTTATGTTCTCAAACTTCCCTAGTATGTCCACTATGAATAAATGTAATGCTAACCTTAGCCATGACTACTAGGTGTATTGCACAAACCATAATAAATATTGACATGTAGCTAGGAATAACCCAGGAATATCTCTTGATGTTCTCCTAGCAACCCTAATGTTATAGCTAGGAGTTTCTATCTGTTTATGCCGATGATTATATACTTATCTTATCATTTATCTTGTGACTTACCCCCTGCATTGAGTAGCGAGGACATGGTTATGCCTATTCGTTACACTCTAGGTCAACACACTACCTTTCCATAAGCCATATAGACCTTCCTTTGGGAAAATATAAATGACAACCCGTAATACTCGGGTAAAATGCTACAATGGTATTTGATCGTAGGCGCTTGCGGATACATTTCTATATTCTAAATGGTGGCATGATTTAATACCACACCTCTTGGTGTTATCTTTGGGGATGACAACTTGGCATTCTAGTGGCGGTGCGCTACTCTAGCATTCTTAACGCCGTTATTAGAGATAACATTAAGAGGTGTCAACAAGCATTTTTTTGGCGCCGTTGCCGGGGAAGGCAATTGGCAATTAAAAAGGATAGCGATAGACCTAACAAACTAATGAGATAGAGGAAACCATAGACCCCTACTCAATGTAGGTTTACTCTTGTGTTTTCTATCTTTGTGAAATCTTATGCAGGGTAAAGAATGAGTGGTTTTAATCTGCCAGATAACTACGTTGAAAATCCAGAGAAACTCTTTCGAAAGAAGAAATTCCAGCAAGTGAGGGACATCTTTGAATCTCCATCAAGGACACCCACTGCTGAGGTTCGTTCTTTGGAGGAGCAAGCTCCTACAAGAGAAGAAGAAGAAGAACAACAAGAGGGCAACTTGGCACCAATCTTCGAAGAAATGGCTGATAAGTCACTGCGCGAGTTCTCCGCTCCGAACACCAACAACATCCGCACTGGACCTAACGTCGAAGTTGGGGAGAATGGATTCGAGCTCAAGCCAGCTCTCATCACCATGGTGCAAGCCAATCTGTTCTGTGGGAAAGTACATGAAGATGCAAGTGCTCATCTCCAACACTTCCGGAGATTTGTAGCACTTTCAAGCTGAAGGATGTACCAAAGGATACCGTCTTTGCTACGTCTGTTCCCCATTCTCTTTGTTGGGAAAGGCAAAGCAGTGGTTCTACGCCAACAAAGACAACCATACAACTTGGGACAAGTGCTCCACAGCTTTTCTAGCAAGATTCTTCCCTATGGGCAAGACGAGTGCCCTAAGAGGGAAAATCTCGAGTTTCCAGCAACAACATGATGAGTCAGTCCTTGAGGCATCGGAACTCTTCCAAGATTACATATCAGAGTGTCCTCATCATGGGATGGAGAATTGGTTCCTGATGCAAACTTTCTATCATGGGCTTACCAACAACACCCGTAACAATGTTGATGCTGCTGCTGGAGGTGCATTTATGTCACTAACCATACCACAAGCTACTGCTCTTATGGAGAAGATGGCCTCCAATCAAGATTGGAATGATGAGCGCCAAACCACCCGCAAGAGGAGTGGAGGAATGCACCAGCTCAAGGAGGTAGACATGCTGTCTGCCAAGATAGATCTACTCATGAAGAAGCTGGAAGACAAGACAAGCCAAAGACAAGATGTCATACGCATTAATGATGCATGCATGACTTGTGAAGTGTGTGGCAATATGGGACACTTTCAGCACAGCCTGTCCCCGAGACCCGTGAGGACGTGAACTTCATCAACAACAACAACAACAACTATCGTCCTCAAAATCAAGGATGGAACCAAAGAAAGGCCTAACTACCAAGGTAACTTTTAAGGCACTAATTACAATAACTGTGCTCAATTGCCTTTGAGAGAAGTAATCTCCAACCAAAATAAAATTGTGGAGACTTTATCTAGGAAGGTAGCATCCAATGATAAAATGCTAGAAAACATAAACATCAAAATGGATAGCTTTACCTCTTTGTTAAGAACCAACTTAGCTTCAATAAAATGATAGAACAACAATTAGCTCGGTGGCGGTCATTTGCTCCACCGACCAACGAAGGTAAGATTCCGGGGCAACCTCTAGAGCCCGAGACCGTGAACCTTGTTGATGTGTATGCAGGTTACTACGTTGAAGCATCATCAGGATGGAAGGATGACTCCATGCCACCCAAGAGAGAAGATCCAGGGAGACCTGTGATCCCCATCTCTATTGGGCAGCATGACTTCCCTGAAGTTGTCTGCGATCTAGGTGCCAGTGTCAACATCATGCCTAAGGTAATCTTTGACCAAGTCTTTCCATGGGCATCTTTGTTGTACACAGATATGTGTTTGCAGCTTGCAGACCAGACGATCAAGTACCCTAAGGGAATCTTAGATGACGTGTGCATACGGATCGGAAGATCGTATATCCCTGTAGACTTTGTAGTCCTGGATGCCGGCAGAGACCCCAAGAGTCCAATCATTCTTGGCCGACCATTTCTGAGTACTACAAAGGCTGTCATCTACACGGACAGTGCCAAAATTTGTTTCACCATCAAGGGCAATAAAGAGAAGTTCAGTTTCAAGAATAAGACCCTTGAAGTTCCTATAGATCCAAGAGGAGCTTACTTCCCAGTCAAGCCAACAAACGAAGGAACCAAGAGGAATTCAAATGGGAAGAGAAAGAACAGGAATAGAAGACAAGTGAGAAAGCAGGTCCAAGTAGTCAAGGCTGTTGAGTACAAGCATGACCACCTCTTAGCTTCACCATTCTTAACCAAGAAAGAGGATCCAGGCACACCAGCCATTGATTGCACCATTGGGCAGTGCTCATTCTACAACGCCTTCTGTAATACCGGATCAGCTGTCAACATAATGTCTAAAAAGGTATATGATTTATTATTCGATACACCTCTATACCCTACCTATATGCATTTGCGGTTGCGGCAACAATCTGACGAGATTTTCGGAGGGAGTAGCAAGAGACATCATGGTCAAGATCCGGGACCACTACGTTCCGACCGACTTCATGATCTTTGGACATGGGAGAAGAAGACGAGACGCCCATCATACTTGGAAGGCCGTTCCTCAGCACCACCAACGCGATCATCTACAATGGATCAGGCCAAGTCCACTTCCAATTTCTAGGAGAGAAGGTACGCTGTTATTTTAAAGATTATAACTCTCCTGGATTAGCAGCTTTTACTCAGCCCAAGAGGAGACGTCAGCGTCGGAGGAATCGCTCTCAAAAGAGCAATGTTGAGGAGGAAATCAAGGAAGAACCTACAGCACCAAAGGCACAACCTACGAAGGTATGGAAAGAAAAGGTAACCTCCTCAACTGAGTCATCGTCACCAGGAGGTCCAACATCAGGGTCCCCATCTTCGGGATCCGATGAAGCACCCCAGGAATGAAGAAGACGAGAAGTCTTGTCCGGAGGACTTTAAACTCCGAACCCTTGCCATAAGGTAACAATGGTAGTTATCCATTTACTTTCTTTTCACTTTTAATTCATAGTTAGTTTTTGGCATCTTTATAGAAAACCACAAAAACATTTGAAGAAACATCAAAACCCCATGTGACATGCCTACAGCGCAAGCTAAAGGAATGTTCACCGTGGTGGCATAAAAAAATTATTAGAATACATATTTCAATTTTGTTTGATAAAAAAACCAAAAATAATCATTGAGCATCCTGTCGCATTGAATGTACTATAATAACCTTTGGAAACCTCTCACAATAACCAACCCACGAACGGCTAACCACTAACTGTTTATCCTAACCCGTTCCACGAGTTTTGGTGTTTTGTGAGATGTTTGCTGCAGGATGACTCTGAGAGCTAGTTCACCTAAGAATCATCAGCACTTGAAGTATAGCTTCTTGCACACAGCTAACCACTATATGAAGGAAGCAACTTCTTGTCGGATGAGATGAAGGTTCTTGGCTACACTAGCTCTTACAAGCGTGAGCTCCATCAAGAGGACTGCTCAGCTTCAATGCTCAACCGTAACAACAACCAGCTTGGGGGAAGGCATCCCCTAGGTACCCAGGTAAGTGTACCTACGCGATTATCGAGTCAGTCATAAAAATTTAAAATACCAAAAATATGTGAGCACATGAAGGTTCACCATAGTATCTAAGAAAAATTAAAAATACCAAAAATATGTGGGCACATGAAGGTCCATGCTTTTTAAGAGTCCTTAGGGTCTTTTGAGTTTTATAATTTGAGTCTTTGAAAAATGAAAAAATCAAATAAAAATGTTTATCTGTCTAGAGTCAATAAAAAGGAAGCTCTTGAATGATTGAATTGAAATGAAGATAAACTGCTCTGTTACAACACCTCTGAAATGCCTAGAATTTAGACAAAAGTTTTCCCAAGTTTTAGCTCCAACTGTTTTGACATGAGAATTTGCTCTGAGCCTGAAACTTGTGGGTTGCATATGCTTGAAACTAAGTCTAGGTACCTGATTGATAAGATTGAAAAAATCTGAGCTGCTATCTATCTTGTTCTAAGTGACACTAAAGTTCTAGAGATTTATCTTTTGAAAAATGCAAAAACATGATGAGTTCCTATATGACAAAGCTTACATTCCCACCAGAGCTAACATGATAAGATAGGCTAGTTAAACTTCCACATAAATGCTGCTTGTCTTGCATTGAGTTTTGTCAACCTTTGTGACCCTGGTGAGAAATTTGTCATGCTCTTGAATCAAGATCTACCTCCATATGCACTACTCTACACTAGAGTAGGCACAACAACATTCCATTCCACCTACATCCATTCCAAAAATGTTTTCCTCCTACACTGGGAGAGAACACCAAAAATATTCCATTAGGTTAGCCACCCAATAAATGCTCCATGATTCCTGTGTTATCTCTCTAAATCCATCAATGTCAAAAGGAGTGCTATGAGCTATGCAAAAAGATATTTGAAAAAAAAGAAGAAAGATGGACAAGGGTCCCAATACAAAACAATGGGTACTAGATACCCGACTCCCTGAAAAAAAAAAGAGAGAAAGAGAAGAAAAAAAAAATAATAGCTCATAACCTCTGGTCAGTCTTAAAGGAGAGAGAAGCATTCAAGGAGCTAAGTAGAGTTAGGTTCCACCATATATCTGTTATATCCATCCACCTATATATCTTGATTATTTGCATGACTTGTTTCTCCATGGATCCATTGTTTGACCTAACAACATATGCATTGCAAGTTTGCTCTTTCAGTTTTTTCCTTACCTATGAGCTCCACAAAAGCTTTAGTTATAGGATGAAGAGAAAGGCAATTATCATCACTGCCTTGGTGAGAATCCACAAATACCACATACATTGAGAGACTTGAGAGTGTCATATATGGGAAAGCTCTAAGTTTTATTTGAAAACCTCTAAAAACTCCAGAATGATAGTTGATCAAAGAACTTGAGACATAGTGCTTAGATGGGATCTTTGTCTGTCAAGTGCTCAAGACCCAAGGAGGAGCTAATAAGCCCCACAGTCCAAGGTAATATGGGTAAGTTTGAAAGTCCGCTTTCGGTTATTGCGTAACTTGGAGGAGAATCTCTCATGCGGCTGCAGGTATATTTTGAGAAAGTTGCTCCAAGATGGCTACAATGCTTAACGTACACATATATTCAATAACTTTTTCTAAGTTTTCTTTGCTAAGGGACTAGCAAAGGTTAAGCTTAGGGGGGAGTTGTTGACGGCCACTATTGTATTAATTCAACCGTCAACTAGCCATGAAAAGGATGCAAATATGATCACCAAAGTAGACATAGGGTTTACACCGACCGAATTCCACGAGTTTTGGTGTTGCACTATTTATGCAAAAAAAAAACCGGAAAAGGCACAAACATACAAGCTTATCGGAACAAGGAAACGGAAAACGGACTCCACGGCTACAGGGGAAGATTCGAAGAGACGAGAAGGCACCACACCGAGCCGGGGGCCCGGAGGCCACCAGGTGGGACCGGCCGGTCCCACCCCTGCACCGACCGGGTCCGGCCGGGCCCCGGTCCAGCCCCGGTTCGGCCGGTTCGCTCCACCGCCTTTGAGGATCGATCCTAGCCGCCCGTCAATGTCGGTTTGATCCGATGGCTCACGATCATCGCCCAGGGCTATAAAAGGAGAGGCACCCCCCTAGGAGAGGGAGCCCCATTCATTCATTCTCATTTAGAAGTCCAATCATCAGCCGGAAACCCTAATCAGAGCTCCTTAGCAAGGGCCTAGATGGCTAGATTAAAACTAGAGGGAGACAAGCACAGGCTTGGATTCCGGAGCCATCAAGAGCTTGGATTTGGTATAGTTCTACCTCCTCTCGCCTTTGTTCTCTTTCATTGTATAGTTATATGATTGCTACAATTGAATTGATGAATTCTCATTTACTTATATTCATAGTTATTATGTTCCTTGTCTATTGTGGTTATATGCTTAGTATAGCTAGATTAACATTATGTTTATCCATAGGTTCGTATAGCGCTCATCTAATTGATCGTTGGGTGAGTGATAAACATTGTGTAAACGTGGTGCTTATACGTTGTTTATCTGCGAATGCACCCTATAGGCCGGGTTTGGTAGATCACGGGTGTGACATTCCTGTTGAGTCCTATGTAATCCGAACCCCGTTTTATAGGCACAAGAGGGGCTTGTATACGACGGAAGGGCATGCTATGTTCTCAAACTTCCCTAGTATGTCCACTATGAATAAATGTAATGCTAACCTTAGCCATGACTACTAGGTGTATTGCACTAACCATAATAAACATTGACATGTAGCTAGGAATAACCCAGGAATATCTCTTGATGTTCTACTAGCAACCCTAATGATATAGCTAGGAGTTTCTATCTGTTTATGCTGATGATTATATACTTATCTTATCATTTATCTTGTGACTTACCCCTGCATTGAGTAGCGAGGACATGGTTATGCCTATTCGTTACACTCTAGGTCAACACACTACCTTTACATAAGCCATACAGACCTTCCTTTGGGAAAATATAAATGACAACCCGTAATACTCCGGGTAAAATGCTACAATGGTATTTGATCTGTGCGCTTGCGGATACATTTCTATATTCTAAATGGTGGCATGATTTAATACCACACCTCTTGGTGTTATGCTGGGGATGACAACTTGGCATTCTAGTGGCGGTGCGCTACTCTAGCATTCTTAACTCCGTTATTAGAGATAACATTAAGAGGTGTCAACACCCACGCACCGACGACCGCAACCCCAACCAGCGGGACCGTGGGTCCGAGCACCGGCCGGACAACCGCGACCGGCCAAAGTGATTCCGCGGGCATCGGCACGACGTCAACAACGTCAAAGCCTGTGCCAAGCGCAACCTCGACGCCGAGTTCGACAAGATCTTGGATCAACCTTGCCCGATCCACATGAATGCAACGCATACTATGCGTCAGTGTTACGGGCTTGGCAAGGTATTACGGGAAGAGGACCAAAAGCGCCAGCGCCGCCGCGATGACAAGAATGGCAGCGGCAGGGATGACGCTCCAACACCTGACGGCACCGCCTACCAAGCTCCATCCAAAAGCGTAGCCACCATCTTCGGCGGACCACCTGTGACAGAGAACAAGAGGAGCAAAAAGTTGGCCACCAGGCGGGTCATGGCAGTCTCCACCAGCAACACCATCACTGACCCAGCTTTCCTCCCGTGGTTCGACCAGTCGATCACCTTCTCTAGAGACGACCGGTGGTCGGAGATACCGTACCCGGGACGGTTCCCGCTGGTGCTAGATCCAGTGATCGGCAACATACACTTTAGGCGAGTCCTCATCGACGGTGGGAGCTCCCTCAACATTCTGTTCCCGAAGTCAATCCAGGAGTTGGGCATCCCAAGGGAAGCCTTGCAGCCCGCCGAGTCTCCATTCTGGGGTATCGTCCCAGACAAGGCTTCGGAACCGCTCGGCCAGATCACCCTGACGGTGCAGTTTGGCACTCCAGGTCATTTCCACAAGGAACATCTCCTGTTCTACATCGCCGACTTCGACACCGCCTATCACGCCATACTAGGGCGCCCCGCCTTACATAAGTTCATGGCGATCCCCCATTACGCCTACCTCGTGATGAAATTGCCGGCACCAGGCGGCGTGCTCACCCTCCGTGCGGACATAAAAAGCACCCACGCCTGCGAGCAAGAAAACTACATCATCAACGAAACCACCGGACTCACCGCCAAGATGAAGGAATGCCCCACCGCCTCCAAGACAGTAGCGCCGAAGGATTAGGAGATCCTGATCAAAGAGCCGCCACGGTCCGCCATCAAGAACATGGAGACGAAGACCATCGACCTCAGCACCGGCGATCCCTCCAAGGTCGCTCGGATCGGTGCCAACCTCGACCCCAAATAGGAAAGCGCACTCGTCAGCTTCCTCCGGGACAACGCAGACGTGTTCGCATGGAAACCGGCGGACATGCCAGGGGTACCGAGGAAGTATGCCGAGCACGCCCTAAAAGTCTCGTCTTCCGCCAAGCCGATCAAGCAGAAGCTCCACCGATTCGCACCGGACAAGAAGGAGGCTATTAGGGTAGAAATCAACCGGTTCCTAGCCGCCGGTTTTATCAAAGAAGTGTATCACGCCGAGTGGCTGGCAAACCCAGTCCTCGTTTGTAAAAGTAAAAAAGAATGGAGAATGTGCGTTGATTACACCGATCTTAACAAACACTGCCCTAAAGACTCTCCCTCGCATCGACGAGGTCGTAGACTCTACCGCCGGCTGCCAACTCCTTTGTTTTCTTGACTGTTACCGGGTATCACCAGATCACCTTAAAGGAGTCAGACCAAGTAAAAATAGCTTTCATAACTCCGTTTGGCGCCTACTGCTACACCACGATGTCCTTCGGGCTAAAAAACGCCGGGGCCACGTACCAGCGCATGATTCAAGCCTGACTCAAGGATCAGATAGGTATAAACGCCGAGGCCTACGTCGATGACGTAGTCATTAAATCTAAATCCGCCGATAGCCTGCTCGCCGACTTAGATCAAACATTCAAAAACCTGCGAGAGTACCGATGGAAACTCAACCCGAATAAGTGCATCTTTGGGGTGCCGTCGGGAATCCTCCTAGGCAACATTGTTAGCCACCGCGGGATTGAGCCGAACCCTGAGAAAGTCTTGGCTATAACCAAGATGTCACCGCCGACTAATATCAAGGAAGTGCAGAAGCTCGCCGGCTGCTTAGCCGCTCTGAGCAGATACATCTCCAGGTTGGGCAAGAAAGCCCTGCCATTCTTCCGACTCCTCCGGGCATCAGACAAGTTTGTGTGGACTCCAGAAGCCGACGAGGCATTCAAGGAGATGAAGGCTTTTCTAACGATGCCACCCGTCTTAACAGCGCCACCGCCAGATGAAACCCTCCTACTGTACATCACGGCAACCAACTGTGTTATCTCCACGGTGATAGTCGTCGAGCGCGACGAACCCGGGCATGCCTTTAAAGTTCAGCGCCCGGTGTATTACATTAGCGAAGTCCTGAATGAATCTAAGACTCGCTATCCGCAAATACAGAAGCTTATTTACACCATTCTCCTAACATCGCGCAAGGTGAACCACTACTTCCAGTCATACACCATCATCGTGGTCTCCCAGTATTCAATCGGCGACATTATAAAAAGAGGTTGACGGCAGAATCGCCAAGTGGGCAGTTCAGCTCGGTGCCTACACCATCGACTATGTAAGTCGCCAAACCATAAAATCTCAGATACTCGCTGACTTTATCGCCGAATGGACCGACATGCTAGAGCCTATCCCAGCTGAGCACCTCGAGCATTGGAAGTTGTACATTTCACAGCGCGCTTAATGTCAGTGGTGCTGGCGCAGGAGCCTTGCTCATATCCCTGAGCGGTGATGAGCTCCGATACGTCCTCCGAATACACTTCAAGGCATCCAACAACGCCGCCGAGTATGAGGCTGCCCTACACGGCATCAGGATCGCCATCTCACTGGGAATCAAACGCCTGGAAGTGTTTGGAGACTCCGCCCTAGTCGTGAACCAAGTCAACAAGGACTGGTCCTGCACCAACGAGATGATGGACGCCTACTGCGCCAAAATTCGTAAGCTCGAGAACAAGTTTTATGGCATCGAGTTCCACCATGTCGTCCGAGAGGAAAACACAGAAGCTGATCGACTCTCCAAACTGGGTTCCTCCCGAGCCAAGATACCACCAGGCGTATTTGCACATGATCTCACAGCTCCATTGGTCGGGCAAGCCGACGAGGTTTCTAAACCCTCTCCCACCAATCGGACGGTCACAACTATCGCTGCCAACGACAAGGAAGATTGGCGCTCAGCTTTCGTCTGATACCTCACCAAGGCCGAGGTACCAGCGGATAAGGTGGGAACCGAACGCCTCATATGGCGGAGCAAGCACTACGTTCTGGTGGACGGCGTCCTAATGCGCAAGAACACCAACGCCAACGTCCTGCAGAAGTGCGTGCTCCAACATGACGGCGTCAAAATATTGAAAGAGATACATGCTGGCATATGTGGGAGCCATGCCGCCTCCAGGAACTTGGTCGGCAGGGCATTCCGAGCAGGGTTCAACTGGCCAACCGCAATTGCGGACGCAGAGCACTTGGTGCGACACTGCGAGGGCTGCCAGTTCTTCTCCAAACAGCCCCTACTTGCCGGCCCATGCCCTCATGACGATCCCCTCCGCATGGCCTTTCACGGTCTGGGGATTGGATCGGATCGATCCCTTCAGAGCCGCACCGGGCAACTTCCGGTATGTCCTAGTCGCCATTGATAAGTTCTCCAAGTGGATAGAGTACAAGCCGCTCGTCAGCTCCACAAGTAAGAAAGCCGTCGAATTCTTCGAGGAGATTGTCCATCGCTTTGGCATCCCAAATAGTATTATCACTGATTTGGGGTCGAACTTCACTGGCAACGAGTTTTGGGAATTCTGTCAAATACGTCTCCATCGCACATCCGCGGGCCAACAGCCAGCCTGAACGCGCCAACGGTATGGTCCTCGACACCCTTAAGAAGCGCCTATATCAGAAGGACGACAAGTACCCGGCAGATGGCTCAAAGAGCTCCCACCGGCCGTCTGGGGACTGTGCACGCAAACAAGCCGCAATACGGGTGTCTCCCCTTACTACATGGTGTACGGATCAGAGGCCGTCCTTCCAGAGGACATTGCCTTCCGGTCGCCAAGGGTCGAGCACTACTCCGAAGAAATCTCCGATCAGGCGCGAGCAGACGACGTCGACCGAGCAGAAGAAGAACGCCTAGCCGCGTGCTTCCGATCGGCCAAGTACTTGGAAGGCGTCCGCCGCTACTATGACCGCAACGTGCGGGACCACTCCTTTGCGGTCGGTGACCTCGTCCTGCGTAGACGCCTGGGCTCCGCCGGAATGCATAAGCTGTCCTCTCCTTGGGATGGCCCCTTCATCGTGAAAGAAGTAACCCGGCCGGGGTCTTACCGGCTCGTGGAGTCAAACGGAAGGGATATCCCAAACTCCTGGCACGCGGAGCACCTGATACATTTTTACGCCTAGGAGACCGCACAGAATAAAGATATGTATTCTACCCTAGTGTAATCAGATATATATATAACAAGCTTTCGATTCTCTTTTTTGCGTATTCATGTCATAATCTACAATGCTATTACGCACCTAACGCCAATAAGACCGCCAGTAGCACTTTAACTCGAGCCGACTAGAGCAGCCCTGTCCCCGGCCCAAACCTACACATGCAAGTAGCACAGCGCTCTGTGTTACAGTGCGGCCGACAGCGGTGCCTAGGTGACCCTTGCGGCCTTTACGTGCACAAAAAGGAGCACCTCCCTAGCGCTATAGGACTCGAGGCAGCCTGGGCTAGTCCGATAAGATGACAAAGTCAAACACTGCAGGGCATTACGGCACACAAACACAGACAAAACATGGCGACGGCATCATAAATAAACGTCCAACGGTGCAAGACGTCATTTAAAACCTTGAGTTGGTCGCCGAACAGGTCTAGGTCTTCGACAACCTTGATCGCTGAGTCAGAGGCTTTGTCGCTTAGCTTCTCCATCTCCTCCTTCGACGTCCTTCGAGCGATACCCGTCCCGACCCGAGCGAGCTCCACTCGCGGATAGTGCGACCGGACTAGAGCCAGTGCGTGCCCGGCCGCAGCGCATGCCACCCCATGGACAAAGACGTGCAGCTTATCCAGCACGGTCTGGCACCGCACCAGGAATCGGGACGCCGAAGGATAGCGCTCCCCGAGCACATCCCGGTCGTACGCCCCTCCCCCCGGGTCGATGAGGTTAAGCAGTGGAGTAACAAGGGTGATGGCATCCTCTATCCGTTCCTCCGCGGCGGCAAGTCGTCCCTTCAGATCCGCTTGGGCAGTCGCCGTGTTTTCCCGAATGACTGCAGAACGAAGCGAGTGAGGCTCGAATGAAAACCGCCGACCAAACATGCATAGCCCGGCAAAAGCACTTACGTTGTAACTCCGAACGGGCAGCTCGTTGACCATCGCCTGGGACCGCTGCAGGTCATCCTCCAAGGCTGCAAGCCGACAAGGCGTTAAATCGGACACTCCGAGATAATGCAGATAAAGCATAAGCGGTAACGTACTAGCGACACGCGCCTCCAGCGCCTGAGCCCGCGTCGCGCGCCGTGCTCGCCGCGACCGCCTCCACCAACCGAGCGTTCTCACGCTCGAGGTCCTTGGCTTGCCACCACGCCCGATCGTCGTCGTCCTCACGCACGGCCTTCAAGTTGTGGTCGAGCAGGCTAACGGACTCCTCCAGGCGTTTGTTCTCGCGGCGAAGCCACTCGTTCTCGCCTTCAGCTTTTTTCGTAAGCCGCGGCCGCGGGTCCCAAGAGTCGCGCGGCCTTGGCGGCGCGGCGCCAACTCCCTCAGAACAAGATGACGGTTGAGCTACTCAACCAAACGAATGGGTGTCATAATTAACTCACCAAAGCGTGATGTTGTGCAGCCTCCAGGTCGGCCGTCAGGCTCTGATATTCCCCGATGGCGATCTCGTCGTCTACCACCTCCACCCGATTGCTGCGAGGATCGATGAAGAAAGTCCGGCAGAGCCGCGCAGGCTCATCCCTGTCATGCGGGGGCTCCCGCACAACCTCCTCCGGCTCCACCTCGGTGCCCGCCTCAGCTTGACCGCCCGCAGTGGACTGTGGGTCTGGCGGTGGCGACGATTGCCCGGCATCGCCTTCACCCGATCGGCCAAGAACGGGGGTCTTGGGCCTCACCTCCCGAGCAGGGCTGGGGACTGCGCTTCCCCCCACTCGGGCGGGGCTCAGGGTCGTAACCCCTAAGTCGCCAAGTCCGGGGAGGACTAGCCCCGAGGCGGCCTGGCGTCATCGTCACCAGCATGGCTAGGGTCCTCCACCGAGGCCTCACTGCACATCAATTCCGCTTTAGGCCTGGACATCACCAGGAATACAAAAGATACGAGATGGGATTTGGCATACTGACAGGTCCGATTGGTGACGCCGAACGCGGAATCTCCATGACGCCCGGAGCTCCCCGGTCCCGATTGCTCGTTCGAAGCCCCCGAGGGGCGTTCAGACACCGCAGGGGCAGAACCGGTGGCCGGCATCCGTTTGAAGACTAGCGCCGGTCGGCCGCCCGATTGCCCTGCCTTCGACGCGGCCTAACGCCGCACACGCTATTCCAGCGTCTCCTCATCCTCCTCGTCATCCTCGTCATCCAACAGGATGACGGTTCACTTCTTCTGGCTCCCCCCTCGTCTATCCGGACAAACGTGGGAGGGGGAGTCGATCCCTTCTTCTGTTTTTTGGGCGGCGGCTCCTTCGCCGCGCCGCCCTTGCCCGCCAATCCCCTAGTCTGACGCTTGGGGACTGCGGGCCTCTCCCCGACGGGGCTAGACTCCACTTCACGGAGGATCTCAGACGCAGCTCGAAGGATCTCCTCTGTCGAGTGCCGCTGGTCCACACCAGTTGGCCAAGAGTTGTCAAGGACATCCGACACGTAGATAGCCCGGTCCAGCGCACGACGCTCGCGGCGTTAGCCCGCAGAGAGACATAAAGGCAGCAACATTACCACACCGAAACTTACCGCAGGCCGCGGGTTGCCCAAGCTGTATGGCTGCTGCATCCCGGAGCTTCTCAGCTCGGTGCCGCCAGCGAAGAACGCGCCCAATCGCGGAACGCGGCCTCCTTCGTTAGCCGCTCTGGCACCTCCCAAGTTACGTCGATGTCCCCAGAATACTCGTACGCTGGGTACACTCGCTCCTTGCATGGCTGGACGCACCGTAGGACAAAATTGATCGCCACGGCCACTCCCGTCAGATTCATGACGCCGATGATCCCGAGCAGCTCCTCCACCTGGCCCATCTCCACGGAGGTAGGGCGCTCGGTCCAGTTGCCGTTGGCGCTCCACCACTCGTTAACCTCGTTGGAGACCTGCGGCTCCGGATTGCTGGTGACAAACCACTGCGAGTTGCACCCCTTCATTGAGGTGTTAAGCAGCAGCCCGAGCTATTGGTTCCTCATGCCGTCGCGGGGGCAAAGATAAAGGCCCCCAACCACCTTGGGCGAGCCGGATATGGTAAAAGCCCTCAGGCAGAAGAGATGGCGAAAGAGATTGAAATGAGGATAAATGCCAAGGAAGGCCTCACAGAGGTGGATGAAGACAGAAAGATGAAGGATGTAGTTAGGGTGGAGATGTATGAGGCGAATCCGGTAGTAACCAAGAAGCTTTCGGAGAAAAGGATGCACAGGCAACCCGAATCCCCGGCGGAAGTAGTCCACGAACACCACCAGCTCATTGCTATTAGCAGGGGTGGGGAACGACTCACCGACGGTAGGCCGCCAGCCGCCGCGCGCCTGCTCGGGAAGAACGCCGTCGCGGACCAGCTCCTTGAGGACCTTCTGGGTGCAGGTGGACGGCACCCACTCCAGGTCGATGTGCTGCAGACCATCGGGCCCCGGATCGCCGCCCGCGCCGCCCGCGTCGCCCTGGCGGTGCTTCGTCCGTTGCCGCCGACCATTGCTGGATCTAGGGTTTTGGTGATCTTTGCCGCGGCGATTCGAGAGGGCGGAGTGCGCGTAGCAGCGGAGAGTGGGAAGGCGGCGGTTTCGGCGTGGCGTGCGATGGAAGATGAAGTGAAAGACAATGACAAGGCAGGGCCCTTAAATAGCCGTCACTCATGGCAGTCTCATTGGGTGCCACGCCGCTTCGCCTCCCCTCCGTGTGGAACCACACCGCGTCGCTTCGGATTCGTCCACCGAATCTGGGCCATGCGTGTTTTTCCCCAGAGCGCGTTGAGTCAGGCAGGCCTAGTGGGTCGGCCCATGGAGCGTAGGCAGCTGAACGCAGGCCGGGTGGACTGCCATGCGGAAGCTCTCCAATTGGTTTTGGACAAGAAGATTGAAAGTAGAAAATTGATTCACAGCCTCGGGGACTGTGACGAAGGAAGCAGAGTAACCACATATTTGGACAAGTTTGATCCTGGCACCAGGTTCATGCTTCACCTACTCTCAGTCTCGGGGACTACGTGGTACACGTCACCTTCGGTGACTTGATGTGGTACACGTCACCCGGCCCCGGGATTTTTTTCTTTTTTCTCTCTTGAGCACCTCGCGTCTCCCTGACAAGTGGGCCCATGTGCGCCTATCTTCCTAGCAGCCACCACAACACGCTCCAGGTGAAGCTTCATCCCTTACTGACGATAGAGGATCCAAGCGCATGTACCGCTCGACGGCCATGACGCCGACCGCTCCGACTGGTTGGATTCATCACCCAACGAGGATTCCGCCGTGGGCATCAGTTGGGCAGCATGCTAGCTCCAAGGAGGCGCTTGGAGGTCCCTGAACTTGGATCAAGACACGCGAGGCGCCCGGGGACTAGCTGTGGGGATTGCTCCCCCGGGTACCCTCGGAGAAAGGGCCTAGGTCGACCTGTCAGGCGAGGCCCAGCCCTTGAAGATGAAGCCACGCGGCTCATGCGACCCTCGAGAGTGCGCCGCACGGATCGAAAGACAAGATTGATCCGCTCGGATTAATAGAAGGATTAGTTACCTTGTAAAGCTAGATCTCCCGGCCAACTGATTGATACGCCAATCGGGAAGATCGGATCTGATTGATCCTGTAACCCTGCCCCCCGGCTATATAAAGCGGGCAGGGACTCCCTCGAAACAGATCACCTCTCACCATAATTAACCACCAGAACACAGGACTAGGGTTTCACGTCATCCCGACGGCCTCAACCTGTCTAAAACCCGTGTCTCGTGTTACTTTCTTGCTCTTGATCTCGCACACCTCACCACCCTCAATCTCATCTACTACCTCGGGTACCCCCCTTGGTAGGCTGTCAACTAGGTATCGTGGATAACACCATGGACAAAAATTTAGCAATGGGTGGGAGCTGGCAGTTAAAAGTGTCATTAGAGGTAAGGCATGGATCAATAACAAAAGGCACCTTATTATTAGCCGCCCCACAAGGCTTGGCAACAATGATGTAAGATCATCATAAAGAACTTGCTCATTATCTAAGATATTTCTCACATCCTATGCTTAATTAAGATGGAACATCATCTCTTTTAAATTTTAGGCTAAACTGCAATGGACAAAGTTGTAACACCTCTGGTGTTGGGCTTACTAAAACACATGCATTAACTAGCCATAAACATCATCATCATCTCATATATGCTTGTGCATGACAAGTCATTATGCAAATCCTATGTTTATGCTCATGAAAAGCTCATTCTATGCTTGTCTTGCTTGATTGATACTATGCCATGACTTGTATAGTTGTCAAATATGCTCTACAGTAGCTTAACTATGCTTAGGACACTTAATGGAACAATGTTCATGTTGACCATTTTGCCTAATTATGCTCCTAAGTCCTACTTTGACTTGGTATGCCTTCTAGACCTCTTTTGTTTGACTGCTTCAAAAGTGCAAGCTAGAAACTTTGCATGGCAGTGAGTCCTAAATGAAAGTTGTAGAGAATTTGTTAAGGAACAAACTTTATTTTGGGCTCAAGCCATGAAAATGTGTGCAAGGTGCTCAAAATTGCACATTTATAGCAGAAACAGTGCTGTTTTGCAAAGCAAAATTTTGGCTGTCATATGCTGATGTTAGTTTACTTTTAGGGTAGTTCACTACCTTGTATCTTGCAAACCTAGCCAAACTAGTGCAAACTCATATAAGCAAAGTTGCAGATCATCTATAGGGCTACAACTTTTAGTAATAAAATTTCTGCTGAAATGGCTTAGATTAGCGGCTAATAATGCTTGAAGATGGCGGTTTCGGTCGGCCTCGCCGACTGAAACGGCGCCGACGCCGATTCAAACGGCCGGCCGTGGCCGACCAGCGTCAGGGCGCGCCACTTGGTGGCCGTACGCCGACGCTGGGCCCACTGGTCAGGCCGCCGTCACCACCACATCACCCACACCCTGCCCCGGCTCTCTCCCTCGCCCTCACTCCCTCTCTCTCGCTCGGCCAGATAGGAGAGCAAGGGGAGAAGGTGACGCCATCGCCGCCGCTCCACGCCGCAGCCACCGCCGTCCAAATCGCGCCCAAAGCTCCGCCATGATGTTCTCTTCCATCTGACACCGCTAGCAAGCCGAGCCGTCCCCAGGTGAGGGCGCATTACGCCATTCGGCCACGGCCGCCATGGCCGGAGCGCCGCTGAGCTCCAAGCTCGCTGATGCTAGCTCTACTCCAGCTCTCTCTCCTTCTCCTGTCTTGTGTACATGGTCCGCCGTAGTGCGTAGAGGGTGAAACCCTAACTGGTTTCACCAATTAGGGCCTCGGCACGCCGGAACGAAGCGCCGCCGCCGCCGCCGCGCCTCATCGCCGCCGTCACCATGCACGCGGTGAAGCTCCCCGGAGCTCACCGGCCGGTTCCAATCCATCACCGGAGCCTTGCCCTAGGTCACCCCTAGCTGTCCCACGCTCCGGCGAGCTCGACATTGCCGAAGAAGGCAATGGCACCGCCGCGCAGCGCCACCGAGCCGTGTCACTCGCCGCCGGCCATGCTCTGGCCAACCTCAGCCCCCAACACCTACCTCTATCGATGGACTAGGTCAAGGGGAGCACGACGGTGGTGTTGGTCTCGCCGGAGACCTCCCCGCTGGCGTGACTTCACCGGTCAAAATCGGCGCCGCCGTCCCCTATCTCTGTCTGACTGGCAGGTGGGGCCGGTTGACTGCCGGGCCCGCGTAATAGGTTTAGGTTTTTGTTTTATTTATTTCTAGAAAATGCTTGGATCTTCATAATTCATAACTTGAGCTAGGATTGTCCAAATTGAGTGATTCCAATTTTGTTAGTTTCCTCTGAGTGTCTAGTTTTTATTAAAAATATTAAACATGCTATGTTTTGCAGTAAATTTTGCTTGGTGTATTTATCTTTGTTAATGCATTGGAAAATGGTTTAATCTATAAATAATTGATGGATGATGCTAAAAATGTGAATCCAATTGGGTTAGCTTTGTCTTGACATGCTCTGTCTAGGAAAAATATTGGTTAGCATGTAAACATGTTTTGGATGGCAGTTTGCTAAATAAGTTGATTTTATGCCTTGATTGGTGAGCTATTCATCATGTTTTCTATACATAGGCTATTGAGGTGAAATTTGGTACACAATATACTTTTGATGTCTTGATGATAAGAAAATTATGAAATCTGTTGTTTGATACTTTTCAAATAGATTTGTGAATTTTTCTCCTTTAAGCTTGTGTAGTTATTCTTTTGCTACAGGGAGTTGTACTTAGAATTTTGATGTGAAATTTAAACTGTGGTCTATGTGAGCTATGAGTAGTCCACTGTAATATTTGTAGATTTGTCTGAGTACTTTTACTATGTGCTCAATTGTGCCCTTAAATATTTAGATTAAATGAAAAGGGTAATTTAATAAATGTTTTATGGTGGAATGTTAGGTTTTCTGTTGATCATTAGTCCTACTATAACTTTTGGTTCAGTTGGGTGAGCTTGATTTGCATGTCTCAACATGAGTAAATAATTAATTCTTCAATTTAAGCTTTTCTGGATAGTTTGTAGCACTTTTGGTTTTGCATGCTTTAGATGTTTTCTGGCTTGATGATCTATAGAAAAGTGGTAGATAATTTCATTATCTAGTTGGTGTTAAATTTTGAGAGCATTTGGTTGGGTAGTTTATAAGTTATAGCTATATATTGAGAGGTTCCAGAAAAGGGTTCTTCTCTAGAATTTCTGGACAGATCTGGAAAACTTATTTATTTGACTTTGTTTGTGTCTGAATCTGCTTGTGATGTCTAAATAGAAGTTGTAGACAATTTCATAAGATTTCCAGAATGTCTTCTTACATGTCATTTGGAGTTATAGAACTCTAGTTACAGTTATTTCTTTCAGCTGCTGTTTGTAGGTCAGAAATGCTGAATTGCTTTACAAGTGATTGCTTGTCCTTGTTTCTGAAGTTATATCTTGTAGATGTCTTGCTAATTCACATAAATTGATTAGGTGCAGGATGTAATCCTTTAACTGATGATGAAAGTTGTACCTTGACTTGCTTGGTGAGTATTTGAGTTTGTGTAGAGAAGAGATATGCACATACTCAGTAAACTAAACTAAAGTGATTTGAATAGAGCTCATCACCCTAGTTGGAGGGTTTAGTGTTGTTGCTGCTAATATTCGTTCTCATGCATGATCATCACTTGCATCCGTTATTCTCATTATGCATTGCATTCAATAGGTTCGCCGAAGGGGGTGACGCTGCTGGAGTTCGGGAACATGGACCAGGAGCACCTAGAGAATGAGCAGGAGGAACCCGTCGGCGAAAGCAACTCCGTCGAAGAAGAGCTAACTGAGTGCCCTAACCACAAGCCATCCACCTTCGTGAAAGGCAAGCCCCGGAGCATTCTAAGTCTCCCATTTTTTATAAAATGTAATTGAGTACTTTATGTTGTTTATTGCATTACATATAGGTGTTGTTTGGAGATACTTGCTGCATTTATCCTATCCTTGTCCAGTATATATATTATACCCTGAATCCTATGTCTTAGGTTAGGATCGATGCAAATGCTTAGCCATGCTTAGACCGGTAGAAGTCGGGTGATCTCTTGTCATCCGCGAGCTATAGGTGGTTACTTCTCTGGTCACGGTTGGCTATATATGCTATCGTGGAAATGAACCATATGTTAATCTAAAAGAAGACCGGACAGGGACAGTGGACCCTGTCTGAGTCGCCTTAGGGCTAGAAGCGTTGTCCGTTCTTGGTCATGTTGAATGCAGCCCAACACATAGTTGGCCGGACCCGAGCGTCTGACCGCGAAGCCAAGTAGCTCAACTCAAGACCGGGGGCGGTTGGGCAATTCACGGGAAGCGGCATACTAGACCAAGGGCAAGCATGCCTAACTGATCCTGGCGTCGTCCTTGGGTTAGCATGATTTGAACATCCTGGCTACCATCTTTCCGGTTTTGCCGACGCGAGAACCGGGCCCGCGCCTGAGTTGTACCAAGGGTAATCTAAGACGACCCTAGCTAGGTCGGTCTGGGTGTGTGTTGGGAATACCTCCTGAGCTCAGTTGGAATCGATTCGAATCACCGTCTCTCCCGGATAATGAGAACTTAACTATTGCCTGCGGCACCGTAGATCTCACTAAATAATAACGGTTCTAATATTGATGATGATCATGATGGAAGCTGTACTAAACTGGATATGGTTATTAATGCTTGTTATAATAAAAGTGATTGTTTAGTACAGGTGCTCACTTAGATGAAAGTTTAAAAATGAATTAAGCAGCTGCTAGTATAGTAAAATATTTCTCTAATGCTACATCTGCTTTTATGCAAAAATGAGTTAAGCCAGCTCCTCCAAAGTAAGCCTTGCATGATCCTTGGTGTCATTTATTTCTAGTTTATGACGGGTAAGTCTAGCTGAGTACATTCTTGTTGATGGTCCTTAATGCCTATTTTATATCATCAATTATTGCATGAATTAATATGAAAAGAATCATAAAGCATAGTTGTAGAGTTTGATTCTAACGAGTTCCACGAGTTGTGTTGTTCTTGATCGTTTTGCAGGTATATCCAATTTTGCATAGAATAAAAGTATTTCAAATGATAATTTGGAGTGCATCATTGTGAAGAGCTCATCGAGATGATCAAAACGGACATATGGTTTGTCCTATTTGGAGTCCAGAGTCAAAAGACATCAATTCTACATCGAAACCAACACTAGAAGACTCTAGAAGACACGTGAAGGCAACCCACCGAAGGCGGGGCCCACCTGTCACAGGGTGGGGCCGGCCGGCGCCCTCCGGAGCCCATTTGGGGCCCGCTTCGATGGACGGCCTCCTACCGCCTTAGGGTTTGCATCTCCACCGTTGCCCAAGTCGGTTTGATCCAACGGCGCACGTTCATCCTACCGGGCTATAAATAAAGAGGCAGACCCCCTCCCTGAGGGCACCACATTATTATGGAGATGTAGAGGTGTCCCTCGAATGGATGACCTCTCACCTCTAGAGAATTAGGGCTAGACTTTCCAATGTAGTAGATTAGTTCTAGTCAGGAGTTAAGGAGAGCGGAGCTGCGCCCCGGTTCTGGAAGAGTCTTCAGAGTCTTGATATGTCTTTGTATTTATTCTTTGTAAGACTTATACTTTAATATATTTATCTTCTCTATTTACTTTATGTCTTTCATATTATGTTTAGTATAGTTGTTATATCTTGGCATGGGATCTCCGCTCGTATTGAGTGCTCTGGTTATCATATGTGATTAGAGTAGTAATCTTTAGGCTAGACATGGTGTTTAGGCTTGGGTTTACCTGAGGTTGCGCTCAATCCCATGGTTAGTTGTGGTAGCCCCAGAGGTGACAGCTCTGTCCGGTCTTTGTATTCCACCATGTTCGGGTTGATGTTTCGTAGAGCTTTTGGCAGCCTTCTCCAACTACCTTCTTCCTAGTCTTATTCGAGAGTTGGAAAGGTACTGCTGCTCCAAAATGCTATTGTGTGATTGCTATATCTACCATGAATCAGTTATTATAAAACCCTAGTAATAGAGAAGTATTTGGGAACCTTGAATTCTCCCGTTGTCCTCTCACTTTAGCTATCTACTCTCTTATCATAGAATTCTCCTGTGTGTCTGTGTCATATATGCATAATTCCTATTATCTATCATTTACCCCTACTATAGTCTAGTTGGTGTATTAAGTTAGTAGATACATAATGGTGAACTATCAATGTCTTTATCCATTGTTTCCCAGTGGTAAAATATAAATAACGATCCCTGGAATATTCTCGGTAAAATGCTACAATGGTTTTCTATGCGCTTGCGGAATCCTTCATATTTTAGTTGTGCATAAGAAATACCAACAATCATTTTTGGCACCGTTGCCGGGGAAACAATTGGCGTAAAGATTTTGATAATGATCTTGATATCTGCTAATCTAGTCTGCCACTAGCTTTAGTAGGATTACCCCTATCTTGTTGAGTTGTGGAATAAACAGGATATCATCCGTTTCAACCTTCTAGCGAAATTCCACAAGAACAAGGCATAAGAGATTTTGAAGAACCCAGGGTGCCCGAACATTCATGATCCATCAACAATGAAGCCCTGCCATCTCACAGGTATGTATAAACATTTACATATATTATTCTAACCATGTGTAGATTGGAAAAGAAAAATCATCATCACATGAATTCAAAGTTCATCACATGTGATGAATAAAGACGCTGCGCTAATCATAAATACCATTGTGATTCATGGTAAGTATGATCAAGAAAGGTGAGAAAGTCTTGCTCATAGACTTTAAATTTGATGAGTAGTTATCCTGTTGCATTCTATTGCATATTTTCTTTGAATAATCCATACATCTACTCTATCTCATATCAAATCCATAACTAGTTCCTTGCACACATGCATGTTACTTATATCTCTACTTAAAAATGAAAAAAAAACATTCTCACTACACATGATCATGCTTTCATCTCATTGAGTAAATCTCTATGTGCTCCCATGCTACCTTTATTTGTTATAGTGAATTTTGGTTTGGAAGTACTCGACTTACATTCATAGGCTTTTAAATTGAGCGTGGTGCTTAGGTTAAAATGCCTTCCTTAACTAAAATTAGACATGGAGTTTGGTTTAGTTATTGAACTAGAAATTGTTGTAGTAGACATTGGATATTTTGTTAGACTAACCCCTACAGAAAACTTTTAAATTCAATTCGGGTAAGTCAAGAGATGAACTCAGATCAGAGATGAATCGAGGCATGTGATAAAGTCCAATAACTTTGTATAAAAGGAAGCACAGCTCGTTCTCCATGGAAGAACTGTAAGTATCAAAGTTTATTCACTTAATCTTTTGTTGCAAGTTACTTTTGGCTTTAACCATATAAAAGTGTAGCTACCAACAAAAATTGTTAGAAGAAATCTATGCTAAAGTAATCCTAAAAGCACATCCTTTCATTAGCATAGATGAAATTTGCATGAATTATATGGACCATAACCCACATTCCAAACTTGTTGCAATCCTTTGGGTATGTGTCCATTAACATTTATGCATGGAAAAAAAAGAATAAATGTTTAGTCATGGTTCGAAACAAAAAGAAAGAAGAACAAGTGTATATAAAGAACTAAGATAGTAAGAAATTAATGAAAGAGCACTTCAACACCTTCTACACTTCACCATGATAGTGGACCAATTCCCCTACAAGACATAAGGTATGTCTACCCAAGCTTCATACAACTTTAAACTACATTCAACATTTTATACCATGTTGCTAATTGTCTTGGTTACCCTGACCTTATGTCATGCTAAAACGTAAAACAAATAAAATACTCTTTTGGTTCACCTACACATTCTTGGTTCTATTTGAATAAATATCTTTAGTTTGTTGAACTTCCTTACTCTATTATAAGTATGCTTTAAAATATTATTTAAATATTATAACATCAAAGCATATTTGTATAAGAACTTGGTTGTATATACTGACTATCCTCTACTGTATAAAAATATTTAAATCATATTAGGAGACTTCATAGAATCAAATCAAGATTAGAGGTATTCTTCAAAATTATATCTTCGCCTTAACCATGTTTGGAAAATTTGAAATAATGGTGAATCATTTAAAACATGAGCTACAAATTAATCTTTAACTCCTTGACAAACGCTATCCATACTTTATATAAATAGTATATTCCTTCGGGTATGTGTTGTCTACTAATCCCTTGTAGAGAAAAAAATAATAAGAGAAGTAGAAGACTAGAAGAGTGAGAAATGAGTACAACATGTGAGACAAGATGCAAATAGACCATTGAAATCCATCTATCCTTTACCACATGGTGTCATCATGCTCCAGTAATAAAAGTAACATCTTAAAGGTAACTGGTCATCATTTCCTCTTGATCTTGGAGTACACATCATATCACCATTCTCTTTATCTCAATCGTAACCAAATAAGCTCAAATATAATATATCTTATTTTTAGAAGATGATAGTTATGGTATTAATCTTGATAACTGATAAAGATGAATAATCCTTTCATAGGTTAAGCAACTCCACTCTTTTATCTAGTAAGCTTAAATGCCATCTTTATACTTTTGATATTCTCACCCAAGATGTAAATAAACAATATGAAAAGACATCAATCTTATTGTGCCTAAGGTTAGAGAATGAATAAATTTCTGGTTCTATTGGTGTTTTCCACCAATAGAGCCCATGCACTTGATCTCTACCTTGTCTTTATGGGCAGAACACACTTCAAGCAAAGTGTGGAGAGATTCCCCAAATTCTACAAGTGAAAGTTCTAAACCAATAACAATGATGCACATAAGATTGGCTTTAAGATGCTAAATAAAAAAAAAGAAGAAGGTGACACCACCATTGGAAGCGCCACTAGTGGAGACACCACCTCAATCCTCATCCTTAGGAGCAAACTAAAGTACTTGATCAATGAACCACTGCAAGGAGGAGTCCAGTTCGAAGGACTCAAAACATCGAACCCTCGCCATGAGGTAACATCGGTAGTTATCCATATTTACTTTCTTATATTGCATGGTTTATTTTCTTTTTAGCATGTTTACATTTCTGCACTATCACTGCATCAAGAAAATAAATAGATGAATATTCATTTATTTTGCATCATAAAAAAGCCCCACGTGAAACTCTTGTGGTATGAAAACTATATGAGTGCTCACTGTGGTGGCCTACAAAATAAAAATATATATCATGCGTGTGTACTTTCTGCATATAAACCCATAAAATCCAAAAATATTAGCTGAGCATCATGCTGCAATACTGCTATCTTAAAAATACTTTAAAACCTCTACAACACCCAATCCTCTAAAAATGACTAATCATTAACTTTTTATCCTAATACCATTCCACAAGTTTTGGTGTTTTGTGAGAGCTTTCTGCAGGATGACTCCAAAAGCCAGCTCATCCTTATCACTCGAAGAATATCTTTCTGATACACAGCTAATCCCTGTGTGATGGAAGTAACTTCATGGGTCATGAGATTGAAGTATCCCTAGCAACACTTGCTCTTATAAGCATGAGCTCCTCTGTGAGGACCACTCGGCTTCAACGCTCAACTACGACAACATCCAGCTTATGGGAGAGCATCCCCTAGTTATCAGGTAAGTATACCTATGCAATTATCGAGTCTGTCTTATAGTCATAAAATACCAAAAATATATGGGCACATGAAGGTCCATGTTTGTAGAGTCTTTAGTAAAATAAAAAGATGAATAACAATCAAAACCAAATAAATATACTCTAGCTATTTATTAAGGTGTGATCATATAGTGTGTTTACAGTTGTGTCTAGTAGTTGTGTCTAGTTGTTAAGAGTCAAATAAAAACTGAGGAACAATAAAATTTTGTCTTGAAAATGATGAATAGCTGCTCTATTATAATTTCTTTCCAGTACCTACTTTCAAGCACGAGTTCTCTTAATTAATAATAATGTCTTATAATAAAATTAAATGCATGGGTAGCAAATGCTTAATCTAAGGTCTAAGTAATTGGTGGGTATGATGTGATGATCTGAGCTACTGTTATCTTATTCTAAACAACACTAGAGTTCCGGAGATTTACCAATATTAATATGACTAATAATTGCATTGAGTTAAATTAAACTTTGTTGACCCTATGCGAAGTTATCATGCTATTGAATTGAGATCACTTACACATTCCATTCATTTTCCGCATAAATGCTCATAATTATCTATTGTTATCCTCTCAAAAGTTTGTTGGAAGACATGTGGCTATGCAAAAATATCCGAGGAAATAAAAAGGGACAAGTGTCCGAAACCTCAAAAGATAGATCCTGAGGAAATAAAAAGGGACAAGTGTCCGGAACCTCGAAAAATGAATATCAGAAAAAATGGGCATGTGCCCGATAGTAGAATTAGCCTCATAGCCATGTGTCTCTAATTAACAGAAGAGAGTGATAAATTAAAAAAAACCGACCGACTCCATTTTCCATACACATGCACTTCTCGATTCAACGGTGTGATTGACTTTCTCTATGGATCCTTTGTTTAATTTGACAACAATATGTTTCTAAGCTTTTGAAAAAAAATCATGAAAACTCCGGATTAAAAGGTGAAGTGAAAGAATTAGAGACATAGTACTTGATTTGATCGTTCTATCTTTCAGTTACTCAAGATTCAAGGTAAGAGCAATAAGCCCCATGATGAATAATATGATATATTTGTTCTAAATTCAAAGGAGAATTTTTGTTTGAAGGTATGTGTACTTGTTGGAAGTGAAAACATTGCAGCAACTCCTGATCCATTGTTGAGTTTGGCTTTGCTAAGGGACTAGCAAAGGTTAAGCTTGGGGGAACTTGTTGATGGTCCTTAATGCCTATTTTATATCATCAATTATTGCATGAATTAACATAAAAAGAATCATAAAGCATAGTTGTAGGGTTTAATTCTAACGAGTTCCACGAGTTGTGTTGTTCTTGATCGTTTTGCAGGTATATCCAATTTTGCATAGAATAAAAGTATCTCAAATAATAATTTGGAGTGCATCATTGTGAAGAGCTTGTCGAGACGATCGAAACGGACATATGGTTTGCCCTATTTGGAGTCCGGAGTCAAAAGATATCAATTCTACACCGAAACCAACACTAGAAGACTCTAGAAGACACGTGAAGGCGACCCACCGAAGGCGGAGCCCACCTGTCCTGAGGTTGGGGCCGCCCGGCGCCACCTCAGGGCCGGCCGGTGCCCTCCGAAGCCCATTCGGGGCCCGCTTCGACGGATGGCCTCCTACCGCCTTAGGGTGCATCTCCACCGTTGCCCAAGTCGGTTTGATCCAACGGCGCATGTTCATCCTATACCGGGCTATAAATAAAGACGCAGACCCCCTCCTTGAGGGCACTACATTATTATGGAGATGTAGAGGCGTCCCTCGAATGGATGACCTCTCACCTCTAGAGAATTAGGGCTAAACTTTCTAATGTAGTAGATTAGTTCTAGTCGGGAGTTAGGGAGAGCGGAGCTGCGCCCCGGTTCTGGAAGAGTCTTCAAAGTCTTGGTATGTCTTTGTATTTATTCTTTGTAAGACTTATACTTTAATATATTTATCTTCTCTATTTACTTTATGCCTTTCATATTATGTTTAGTATAGTTGCTATATCTTGGCATGGGATCTCCGCTCGTATTGAGTGCTCTGGTTATCATATGTGATTAGAGTAGTAATCTTTAGGCTAGACGTGGTGTCTAGGCTAGGGTTTACCTGAGGTTGCGCTCAATCCCATGGTTAGTTATGGTAGCCCCAGAGGTGACAGCTCTGTCCGGTCTTCGTATTCCACCACGTTTGGGTTGATGTTTCGTAGAGCTTTTGGCAGCCTTCCCCAATTACCTTCTTCCCAGTCTTATTCGAGAGTTGAAAAGGTACTGCTGCTCCAAAGTGCTATTGTGTAATTGCTATATCTACCATGAATCAGTTATTATAAAACCCTAGTAATAGAGAAGTATTTAGGAACCTTGAATTCTCCCGTTGTCCTCTCACTTTAGCTATCTACTCTCTTATCATAGAATTCTCCTGTGTGTCTATATCATATATGCATAATTCCTATTATCTATCATTTACCCCTACTATAGTCTAGTTGGTGTATTAAGTTAGTAGATACATGATGGTGAACTATCAATGTCTTTATCCATTGTTTCCCAGTGGTAAAATATAAATAACGATACCTGGAATATTCCCGGTAAAATGCTACAATGGTTTTCTGTGCGCTTGTGGAATCCTTTATATTTTAATTGTGCATAGGAAATACTAACAATTCTCGTACTTAGGGTTTATTCCCTCTTGTTGCAGATGATATTCTCTATAATGGCTTCTGCAAGGTATGTCTTCACCCCGCTGGGGATGATGAGTAGATCTCGGGCAAAGATCAACTCTAGTATCTTATCATGTGCTTTTGTGGGATGAACTACAAACCTGGCATGTATCTAAACTAAGTGTGGGTGTACTCTGATGGTTTCAAAACTATGTTGCTTTTGCTACTTCTAAACTTGTGTTGTAATAACTAAGTACTTCAGTTTGTGATGCTATTTGCGAACTTATTTATGAACTCTGATGTAATGGATGGTAAGTTATGTTGGATTGCGTTCGATCTTGGTTTGTATGATTGTTGGTTTGAAATCCTTCGAGATTTTCGACTACCGGGATTATATGGGCTCAAGAGTGAAAATTTGTTGCCTCGGCGATGGATTTTGCGCTTGTGCTCTTATAATTTGGTCGGTTCTATTACAAAAGTCTCCTTTGACAGTGAGGATAGGAGGACGAAAGATGAATTACCCAATAGAGTGATCACATCGGCCACCATCCCATCACCTTCAATGACTAGGCAACACAAACCATCTCCACACAACAAAAACAAAAGTGGAGTAGCTAGCACCGAGGAAAGAACCTCCTAACCTTTGCTTGGAGAGAACTATCAACCGAAGCCTATAATAAGTGTATTTGATCCTACAAGAACTCATTGAGCTCAAGCTTACCTCCATATAGGGTCTATTGATGGTAGACAACTACCATTTTTAACCATCAACTATTAATGAAAATGGGCACAAATGCAATCACTAACATAGATTTAGGGTTTGCAATTTTCTTTTGACATTGCACTTTTGTCATAATACATGAGTCATAATTGTTCAATGTATATTTCTATAACTATGGGTTTGTCAAAAATCAAAAGACACAAAAAGAAGGACCCATTTCATCATGTTTAATGAAAATGGCAAATCAATCACTAACATAGATTTAATTTCTATGAATTGTTCTAGAGGACTCTAGAGGTTTCATCCACACAAGGAAGGACCCCTCATCATGTTTAATGGCAAATGTGGGGCCACCTAGAAGGTTCTAGAGGACTCTAGAGGCCTCTCCACCTAGGGAGGGCCCTAGCCACTGACATGTGGGGCCACCTAGCCCTACCTACAGGCTGACCAGCCCCCGGGCACACTTTCAGCTACTACTTCAATGTCGGTTCATCCACCACCCTAGGGTTTGCATCTATGCTGTCAATTAAGGTCACTTTTATCCGAGGGCTTCGGTTCATCACCCTAGGCTATATAAGCAGCTAGACCCCCCATGCATCATCACCAAATCATCCTCATTCAGAGAAGCCAAATGATCAACTAGAAACCCTAATCCTCAGAGCTCCTTCTAGGGCCTAGCGAGCTAGATATAAATATAGAGAGAGGGGCAAGCTTCGCCTGGATTCCTAATCTTGTCAAGAGTGTGGCTTGGTATAGCTTTTGTACCTCCTCTCACCTTTATATGTTTCATATTCTATATGTTTGTAACAATTGAATCATTATTCTACTTGTTCTTATTCATAGTTATCATGATCATTATCTATTTTGATTATATGTTTAGCATAGTTAGATTATCGTCATACTTATTCTTAGGACCATGTAGAGCTTAGTTTAGGATAGCTTGGGTGAGTGGTCAACATTGTGTAAGCGTGGTGCTTATACATTTTTTATCTGTGGATGCACGCTATGCTCTGGGCCATGTGGTAGATCATGGATGTGACCCTCCTGTTGAGTCATTTGTAGTCCACTCTCCAAATATAGGACAAGTAGGATCCGGTTATTGAAGGAAGACAAGCTCCATTCTCAATCTTCCTTAGTAATATCCCTCATGAGTAAATATGGAATAGAATCTTAACCATGATTACTAAGTATACTTGTACTAATCATTGTATGCATTGACTTTAACTTAGGGATATCTCTTGTGTTCTAGTAGTGATGCTAATGATATAGAAAGGAGTCTCCAACCATTTATTATTGATGATCAATGCTTATCTTTTTATCATTTATCTTGTGACTTACCCCTGTTACGAGTAGTTGGGCCTGGTTATACTCATCCATCATAGATATAAGTTATTATCATATTTCTAAAGCCTGTCCTTCCTAGAGGTAAAATATAAATAATGATCCTAGTTGACTCCATGGTACAATGGTATCTTAAGATCAAGTAGCATGTTCTTCTTGCATTATGCTAGGGATGACAACCTAGTGTTAAGTAGTGCTAAAACACCTACAAGTATTTTTGGCGTTGTTGCTAGAGATGGAGTTTATCTCTATCTTTAGTAGCGAGGTTAAGAAATATCAACAACCACCCTAGCGACCACTAACTAGATGTTGATTGGCATAACCATGTTCTGCTCCCTCTCTTTAAAAGAGCAAGACATGGTGGAGTTGTAGCAGTAGAGTTATGAATACAGAAGCCCTCGAGGATCAAAGAAGTTGGAGCTAGCACCTGAGATAGCATGGCAGTCTCATAATATGCATCAAATGCTTTGGGAGGCTTTGCAACTGCACGACAAGCTTTCAATCATCCTCCACGACCGCAACTGAGAACTCTAAAATCAATGACCAATAGGCATGCTAAGAGGGATTTTCGAGGAGGGTACTCCTCCTATGAAGAGATGGCAGCTACGACAACCAATGGATAGGCGTCCTCAGATTTGGATCTAGGCAGCGACCTAACAACTATGAGCATAATCATGTAAAATGACACCAGAAGGTGAATCCCAGTGAGCCAGATGAAGTGCACAAAGGACTATGCACATAGGGGCAGGACTGGACCTTTCACTCCGTAGAGCTGTGTAGTAGAAAGCAACCTTACCAGGGAGGTTCTTGTAGCTAGGCCAAGGAGAGGAGGATCCAATGTCGACAAGTGCATCCACCACCTCCCTTTCAATGATGGTAGGAAGTGCAATGGTTAGATCTACCGACCAAAACAATATAGGAGACAAACTTTAGGAAGTGCGGGAGGTAGCGTGTGAAGACATGGTGTTGTTGGGGGAGCCTTACCTCGCAAGGAAGGAGCCAGGCTTGATTATTAGAAGTGTAATTTGATTTTAGTTACTGGTTATTAACTAACATGGTAGTATTCATATGCATTGCATTTAATAATATGTACTTTGAGTTGAATTGAGTAAATATTTGAAATCCGAGACATCTATTTTGTATTCATATACGAAAAGGTCAACGTTTGTATTTGAATTCAAATTAAAATATAACAAAAGATAATTTGCAGATTCGATTCCACACAGATTCTATCCATTTCCATCCGTACACAGGTCGACTACAGGAAGACATGCAACGTTACAGTTTTGCAAATAAAGCGATGCGCATTGGCTTGATCTGAAGTATGACGCTAATTAATTAGTGGGTAGCCTAATTACCCAGCACCACGAAACGCATATCTCCATGGAGCGGAAACATCACCCAGCACGCATAGATCGAGGAAGGATGGATCCGTGCGTATCTCCATTGAAATGCACTCGGCCGAAAGGGCAAGGGAGGCATCTCCTTCACAAGCATGCCCTGCGATTCCGATGATGGCTACTAGTAGCCGGCTAGCAGTACAGTGCACCACACGCAACACCTGTGAGGAGACGAGACACAGACACGCGGCAATCTCCGATTCGCAGCTGCAGTCTATTTAGGCGCGCAGGCGCGCGCTGGTTCAACTTCAATCACCCCCACTCGCTACGTCGCTCTCTCCCGCCTCCCGCCGCGGCCCGACGGCGTCCATCGACATCAACGCCGGCTGCAGCATGGCGGCAGCGACGCTAGCACTACTCGTGACGCTGGCGGCGCTGCACGGTGCGGCGGTGCTGGCCGGGGACCCGCCGTTCTCGTGCGGCCCGTCGTCCGCGGAGGCGTCGGAGGGCCTCCCGTTCTGCGACGCGACGCTGGCCCCGGCGCAGCGGGCTGCCGACCTGGTCTCCCGGCTGACGCCCGCGGAGAAGATCGCGCAGCTGGGCGACGAGGCGCCGGGGGTTCCGCGGCTTGGCGTCCCCGGATACAAGTGGTGGAACGAGGCGCTGCATGGGCTGGCCACCTCGGGCAAGGGGCTCCACTTCAACGCCGTGGGAGGCGTCCGCGCCGCCACCAGCTTCCCGCAGGTGCTGCTCACCGCCGCCGCCTTCGACGACGACCTCTGGTTCCGCATCGGCCAGGTACGTACGTTACGTACGCGACGACGAGCATTTTATTTTTCGATTTTCGTCTTGGAACACCGGACCGCGTAGCGCGTACCAACTGGCATGGGCATACGCACGCTGGCACTGGCACTCATGGTGCGCCGTGCGCGAACACGGCCCGGCCGGCGGGTGGGCACTGGGCAGGCCTGCCATACTGCCATTACGGGGTGCCGCGCGGTGGATTGGTTTGGAGCGCCGGCCGGCCTGACGGACCCACGGACCCACGCATCCACCATCGATGTCATGCATGCACGCGCTGGCGCCGCGCTCTTTGCAGCTTTTCGCTGGTGTCATCCGTGATTTGCTTGGGAACAAACAACCAAGCTACGGAGTTAAATTGTAATCGCACAGCTAGGTGCGGAGAATCCGCACGCTAGATCTATTAATCAGAATATAAGACGTTAATATAGCTAAAGCAAATAGAACCTAATCTCCGATCCATTGCTGAGTCTTATATTGTGATGCCTTTTTTTAGAAGCAGAGACGTTACCTCCTAAAGATTATATATATAAATTATATAAATGAACAGAATTAACAGGGGAATGTCATTGACAGGAAATTGAATATGTTTGGTGTGGGTCTAAGGTATTAGACCTTATAAAAGGATAACGTCACTTCATCCCTTAATAAATCCAACTTCAGAGTTATTATCTTAATCAAACTTTTCTATGAAATTGTAAACATCGTAATTCCAAATAACCATATTATGAAAATATAGTTTATAGTCTAACTCGGTGCCATAAATCTTGATGTTTGTTTGTAAAAGAAACTTAGTTAAACTTAAATTTGACTGAAGATAAAACTAAAACTGATTCATTAAGGATGGAGGAACTTATAGGTTGAAAGTGTGAGTGTGACGACTTTGTTCAAGAGATCAATGGGTCCAGTCGTAAATTAGGCGCTAGCTGAAATGGCACGAATTAACTACGGCAATGTTGGAACTCGACCAAACACCATATACCGGCTAAAAAGCTAATTTAGCACCAACAGAGCTAGGTACATTCGATACTTTTTAAAATTTTCATATTTTTTTTTTTCATCTCTTCTAAAGTGTAACGGGGTCATATAAGTCCGGACAAAAGGGGCTAGCACGTGAACACGGATGCATGTTCTGGTCCGTGCCGAAAAGAGACGATCGCAGAATGTTGGCGTGGAAAAAAGTGGCGCCTTTTCGTTTAGGGACGTCACGAGTGTGTGACTGCCGGCCCGGACAGGATCATCTGAATTTTCAAGATCACGGTCGTTTGGATCTGTGTACCTAACCTGCAGGTACAGCTTTTTGTTCATCATGCGGCCGTGGGTACGCCGGTACGGTGTGCCCACCTAGCAGCTGCTGGCTACTACTCCCTCCGTCCCTATTTAGATGTCGCCGTGGGATTCGTGCCACAAGTTTGACTTGATTTATAGAATATAGGTACAATATTTATATCTCCAAATAATTTTGTTAAAAAACTAGATCCAAAGATCTTTCTGATGATACTAATTATGATACTAATCGATGATATTTATTATTTATTAAAATTACCGGCATTTGTTTCTCGGGAAACGAAGCGACAAGAATTTAGGGACGGAGGGAGTACTATGTACTACTCCGTGCTTAGGGGGTGTTTAGTTGGTAGGATGAAAATTTTTGGGTGTCCGTATTATCAGAAGAGATTTTGTGCACTAATTAAAAAACTAATTTCATAACTCGCTTAGAAACGATAAGACGAATCATCGATTACTGTAGCACTTAAGGACAATCATATGGGTTACTGTAGCACTTATGGTTAATTAAGGAGTAATTAGGCTCAAAAATGCATCTCCAGCTAAACTGTGCAATTAGTTTTTTATTTCGTCCGTATTTGATACTCCATGCATGTACCGCAAAAGAGGGATGCATCGACAAACTAAAATGCTCCTGCCTGCAGTACGTATATACCGGAAAATAGCCTGCAGCGGTGTCTGGCAAACCACACGCTATGCACTCTCCTCCGCTATATGCAGCGTGTTTTGAAGGATTTACCGGACGTGCGGTATGAGCCAGTAGCCCCACCACACGAGACACTGACCATGCACACGGGAGATTCCAGCAGCGGCCCCACCATTCCAACTAGAAAAAAATATTACAACTTACAAACAAAAAGCTCAAATTAAATTCCGATTGAACCATTAAATTTGTTTTAATAAATCATTCAAAACAAGATATCACATGGATATATTTAGATAAAGTGATAAGTGGACCCTACAGTGGATAGAGGATTATATAAAGGATAGATGAGTATAAAAGAATTAAGTATAGAGCAGAGAATCTTGATAACTTGATCTTTTAGAGGATAAATTTAGAGTACCACAAATGCGAATAGCCAAGTAGCCTAGCCTGCCAGGGGTCCTGCTGTGTTGTCGATTCGCTATTCAGGTGGAGGCGAGGACGTGGAGCCGGATGACACAGCAAGCGATGTCCTGTGATGAACTGAAGATGAACTGAACCAATCCTTCAAACAACAAAATCCCCTTCTATCTACAAGTACTAGAAAGGCTTGGCCGACAAAATTACCTACCTCATTTTTCACTCCAGTTCATGTGCATTGAGAATGGAAGAGTTTTTCCTAACAATATTGAGAAAATCAATACCCAACTGAGGTATGAAAAGAACTGATGCAAAGGTGCCGAAAGCTGGAAAACCGGAAAAGCCTGTTTGACTTTTATGGACTCGTGGTGTGAAACCGCATTTCTTTGTCAAGACATCGACGTGACATTTCCGAACTTGCGTATACTTCTTTTGTTCTATAATATTGTATATTTTATCTTTTTCCCTCAACATATAAAAGATTTATATGTCTTTATATTAAGATAGAGAAAAAATTTAATATAACACATCTTAACGGTGCCCTAAAGGGTCCATAACTTATATATGAATGAATGCTCAAACCCACTCTAGTGTATTTAGCTTTCAAAAGTTAGATGTACAGCATTTTAGGTGGCAAGAGTTGTTTTTATATTTATAATAGCTGTACAAATTTGATATATATTATATTGATATTTTCATTTTAACATCCGATCTCTATTATTAGCCTAATGACTACGTTTTATTAGAAAATATGATTTGAATCTTCCTTAAAATCTCTAGAATATGTTGTATTATAGGACGGAGCGAGTAGGTCTCGATCATGCATATGGAAAAAGTTTTTTGCGTGTCACATCAGAATATCGGAAGGATGTAAGAAGAGGGTTTCGAATATTAATAAAAAACAAATTACAGAACTCATCAGAAAAACATGAGACAAATTTTTTAAGTATAATTAATCTGTGATTCACAAATATTTACTGTAGCAGCATATTATCAAATCATAGACTAATTAAGCTTAAAAGATTTGTCCCGCAAAGTTATCATAATCTGTGCAACTCGTTGTGTTTTAGACTATATTTAATACTCTATATATGTGTGACAAGATTTTGATGAGACAGGGTAAAAAATTTGCGAGGGAATCCAAACACCAAGACTGTTGGAATCATGTCTTACTACCTAGTATATGTATATCTAATACTATATATCCTGTTGTTTTTCGTTAGTAGTTGTACATACTACAGCAAGGATTTTGCCAGCCATGTGAATTCGTCTCATACATGCATGTGGTCGCTCACGTGCAGGCGATCGGCCGGGAGGCCCGGGCGCTGTTCAACGTCGGCCAGGCGGAGGGTCTCACCATCTGGTCGCCGAACGTGAACATCTTCCGGGACCCGCGCTGGGGCCGCGGCCAGGAGACACCCGGCGAGGACCCGGTTGTGGCGAGCCGCTACGCCGTCGCCTTCGTCCGGGGCATCCAGGGGAACAGCTCGTCCTCGCTCCTGCAGACCTCCGCGTGCTGCAAGCACGCCACGGCCTACGACCTGGAGGACTGGAACGGCGTGGCGCGCTACAGCTTTGTGGCCCGCGTGACGGCGCAGGACCTGGAGGACACCTTCAACCCGCCGTTCCGTAGCTGCGTCGTGGAAGGAAAGGCCAGCTGCATCATGTGCGCCTACACGGCCATCAACGGCGTGCCGGCGTGCGCCAACTCTGACCTGCTCACCGGGACCGTCAGGGGGGACTGGGGCCTCGATGGGTACGTCGCCTCGGACTGCGACGCCGTGGCCATCATGCGCGACGCGCAGCGGTACGCGCCCACGCCGGAGGACGCCGTCGCCGTCTCGCTCAAGGCTGGTACGTTTCTGTTTCTTGATTGACCAATGTTGTCTGGCCCCTGCTCTGCTTTGCTGCTCCTCTGCTCGTGTCCTCTGTTTCTCTGCTTGGTCACTCTCCTAATTTTCTCTATTTCCAGGACTGGACATTGACTGCGGCTCCTACATCCAGCAGCACGCCACGGCCGCAATCCAGCAGAGGAAGCTGGCGGAGCAGGACATCGACAAGGCCGTCACCAACCTGTTCGCGGTCCGGATGCGGCTAGGACACTTCGACGGCGACCCGAGGAAAAACATGTACGGCGGCCTTGGCGCCGCGGACATCTGCACGCCGGAGCACAGGAGTCTTGCGCTCGAGGCAGCGCAGGACGGCATCGTGCTGCTCAAGAACGATGGCGGCATCCTCCCACTCGACCGGTCCACGGTCACCTCCGCTGCCGTCATCGGCCCCAATGCCAACGACGGCATGGCGCTTATCGCCAACTACTTCGGTCCGCCGTGTGAATCCACGACGCCGCTTAAGGGGCTACAAAGCTATGTGAACAATGTGAGGTTCCTGGCCGGCTGCAATTCAGCGGCCTGCGACGTCGCCGCAACGGATCAGGCCGTCGCGCTGGCGGGCTCGGAGGACTACGTGTTCCTGTTCATGGGGCTGAGTCAGCAACAGGAGAGCGAAGGGAAGGATAGGGCGAGCCTGCTCCTTCCCGGGATGCAACAGAGCCTCATCACTGCTGTTGCCAACGCGTCAAAGCGACCGGTTATCCTGGTGCTTCTCTCCGGCGGACCAGTGGACATCACGTTCGCGCAGACGAACCCAAAGATCGGTGCCATCCTGTGGGCAGGGTACCCCGGACAGGCCGGCGGCCTCGCCATCGCCAGCGTGCTGTTCGGCGACCACAACCCCAGTGGGAGGCTGCCAGTGACGTGGTACCCGGAGGAGTTCACCAAGGTGCCCATGACGGACATGAGGATGCGTGCCGACCCGACCAGCGGCTACCCTGGGACGGAGCTACCGATTCTACCAGGGCCAGACGGTCTACAAGTTCGGCTACGGCCTCAGCTACTCCACTTTCTCGCGCCGGCTAGTCTACGGAACCAGTATGCCTGCGCTTTCGAGCACTGTTCTCACTAGCCTAAGGGAGACGATGACAGAGGATGGTGACCGTAGCTACCACGTCGACGACATCGGCACTGACGGATGCGAGCAGCTCAAGTTTCCAGCCATGGTGGAGGTGCAGAACCACGGCCCCATGGACGGGAAGCACTCGGCGCTCATGTTCCTCCGGTGGCCAAATACGAAAGGAGGCCGCCCGGCAAGCCAGCTGATTGGGTTCAGGAGCCAGCATCTCAAGGCAGGGGAGACGGCCAACCTCAGGTTTGACATCAGCCCGTGTGAGCATTTCAGCAGGGTGAGGCCGGATGGCAGGAAGGTGATCGATATTGGGTCTCATTTCCTCATGGTTGACAACCATGAGATGGAGATTAGGTTTGAGGCTTGAGTTATAGATGGAGGGCAACAGGTACAGTTCAATACGACGTCATTATTTCTTAGTATGATTTAGAGCTTCATTGTTCATTCATGCTATAGAAAGTGAAGTAAAATAGTCAAAGAAGAGACATGTTCCCTCTGATCAATACGAATCTTGGAAAACTTTAGAGAAAAAGTGACATAATTGTTAGATTTAACGTTGGCCAATTCCAATATTTTATCAAAATCAAATAAAATTTGGAGGTCTGTATTAAATAATGTCTGCAATATTATTTACTACTCTGACTCGACTTATATGTGCGGACTTTGTCTACCTACATTGAGAACTTTGATAAACGATGAGTGTGAGTCACACACGCCACGGCCGTGGGGCCGAGCTCGATCCAACACGTCGCTCAGGGTGTTGGGATTCAAATTGCTTTGATACTCAAGCCAATTATATGGATCTTTCTATGGTACTCAAGCCAATTTTATGGATCTTTCTAATAACGTGAGTTATAGAAGTTTCACATCTCTTCCGTTCGTGACTCTTGATCTTATCCTTGGTGGCGGGGGCATTTAACCCGATTATGGGTCCTTTCTAATAACATGAGTTACGAGAGTTTGTGCGCGTCTCCTGTGTTTGTGACTTTTGATCTTATCCTTGGTGGTGGGAGATGGGTACTATAACATTTTTGCATTGCATCGAGTACGATGACTACAACAAGTAGTACGTTGACTAGCGTAAACAGCTCTGGTGCATTGGGTATGTTGCAGTTCATCCTATTATACAACAATCAAAAGATTTTGATGATTAGAATCATGTATATGTTCATCCACGTGGGCATCAGGTTTGTGGGAGTATGAAGGGTCATAAGTAAGTCTAAGGAAAAAGAATGTTCACGACACTTTGAGGCAATGGAACAGGGCTTTTACATAGCCGATGCTTGGGCCGCTTGGGAAAAACGTGTCACTTGGCACGGTTCTGGTTATATATAGAGGCGGAACCAGGAGGGCCGGCAGGGGCCGTGCCCACCCTCCTAAAAACAATTATTCTTTCCTATATCATGGAATAAAAATGAAATTTTCATCAAAAAAATTAATAAAAATTTAATTTTTCATTCAAAGTTTTATAGAAATCTAATTTTTATCAAAAATTCAATGATATATAACAAAAAAATTATTTTTTTATCTATTTACAATCTATCATCCATTGTTCGACCACCCTCATTCAAAATTATTGGTTCCGCCACTGGGTATATATATTATTAAGATCAAAGAATTGAACACGAACACACAAACGTACTCCAGTGGTTTGACTCTCAAGTTTTGATTTACGTGTCTTTAGTTGGAACTCTGTTAAAGTCCTATTTTTTTTTTTTTTTTTGCAATTTTCATAATGTTTGCAATTCTATAAATCGACAAATTTATGAAAAATTCACACTTTCATAATAGAGATGTTGGTGTGCCCCAGCACCGGCCAAACAGAAAAAATATCACATTTCCGCAGACATTTCCATAGTATTTTTAGTAATAAAATAGTAAGTACCAGCTGAATTGAAATACGATGTTCCTGATATTAGTAGTTGTAGGTATAATCTAGTTTGCAGTTTCTTTCCCCGATTAGAAACCATTGTTTTTTTTTGAGAGTTACACATAGTTTGGGGTTTCTTTCCCATAGTCTGAGTATTGTATAGATACTTTTTGGATTTAGAAAATATATGGACCCTACTGTGTAAAGTTGTAGCTAGGCTAGATGTGATGTGTTCTTGTAGCTAAGCCTAGGCTAAATGTGCTATATATGGCTAGTACCTGGGCCTTGGCTACTTTCTAAAAAGGACTAAAATGGGAATTGTTGGACTAAAATTGATTTGCGAAAAATAGGTCTAAAAAATATAGTGGGTGTTGGATGCCTTTCCAAAAATAGCAAAAAAGTGGACTGTTGGAGAAAAAATGGTCTGATTTGGGTAAAAAAATGGGGTTGAAAAATGCTAAAAAAACTAAATGGGTGAAGATAAAAACGAGTCTGCTCAAGTTAGCTCCTTAACAAGCCAAATTTTGGTTTTTATGAGTCTGGCATTTTGAAGCCCGCCTCCCACATGGGTCTTAGCAGGCCTTACACCATTTTCGTGATTACCATGTCAGCAATGCCAACAAATACAAGACCATAGCCATATATCTCAAATAGCGTTTGCTGGCGGAGCAGTTCAAAAATTGACGTAGCCGTCACCATGCTTATCTTGTGGGTTTGGGCCAATCTCGCCGGCGAGGTTCACGGGTGCAGGCAGCCTGGGTCGCTTTCTTGACTCCAGCAATATATTCTTGCCAGGGAGAGGAGGAATGAGAGGAGATCTGGGCCGAGCAAGAGGAAGAGCGGAGAGGAACATTCCATGGTGTTGTTGATCTCCATCCCATCCTCGCCACTCTAGGGCGTGTTTATTTGCCTGCATGCCGCCAACTACGCTCTAATCGCCAACCAGGCTGTGTAAGGCCAGACCTAGCTAATGCAGGCCACTTTGTTTCTTATTCTCAACTGGGCTAGGCTGGTGTGAGACTTTGTTTGTTTGCCTGTAATGCACTAAAGGGCTCACATGTCAACCACCTCCACCCACAACCTGCACTCAGCATTTGAGTCCGAGCGAGCTAGGCCCGGGAGAAAGAGGGGGAGGCTGTTTCTGAATAGCCTTGGTCTAGAGTGCTTTGAATATCGTGTAGTACAAACTCATAGACAGTTGAAGCAAATAAACAAGCAGCCAGCCAGGGTACCGTGCAGGCAACCAACCATGTAACCTAAATCCTAGCACACTTTGGCGCTAGCTCCATGGTAGGTTCGATTTTTCTCGGTCTATGTACGGATTGCGGGCGCTGTTCGTGTTGAGGACAGGTCAACCCAAAGTTACCGAATAGATCAACAGGGTCTCCGCCTCTACTGGCCGGTTTTCTAACTCTGTTTTTGTGGGTCGTATCAATGACCCGATGCGATCGACCCAGCCCGTTTCCATCCTGAGGTGTGTACCACCAGATCACACCCGCTAGTAGCTACAGGAATCGATTCCGCAACACCTCAGATCATGCACAGTATCTCGGTCATATATCTGCTGTCAACATTCCGTTAATGCTTTAATTTAGTTATGAGTTATCACTATTCGGACTGCTGCTGTACATGTAATTCCCATGTCCCATCCGTTTAAGCAATCCCATGCATGTAGCAAGACCTTCCGTTCGGCACGAAGACAATGCATGCGTGTAGACCAACAATTACGTACTCCCCGTGTTCTCTTTTGTCTGAGTCCATCAAGAATCCACATGTACTCATCAACATAATTTCAATGTTCCACTACTGCTACTAAATTCAAAATTATTATTAATCTGAAAATGGTTACTTGAAATGCTACAATGATGACGCGATTACATTAGACTACACGTATTGAGTTAGCGATTTGAAATGTTAGGTTTGGAGTCCGTGAGGTTAGTTATGCACTTATACTAGCTAGCAACTACGAGCCAACGTACCTCATTACGAGTGCATTGATCTCCATTGAATCCAAAGTCGCGAAATGGAAACAGCAACGCATTACTTGCATGCTTAACCTGAGATTCCCCTTGATGGCTACTAATAATAGCCTAGCTAGTTTATAGTGCACCACACGCAAAACGCCAGTGAGCGACATGAGGCTCAGCTCGCACCTGTTGACCCAACTGACGGTGTATTTAAGTACAACAATCCCGCCACCTCTGGCCTCTCACTCACGTCGGATGGATCATGCATCTCTTCGCCACCTGACGACTCCTCCCTCTTCCTCCTCCTCCACATACTACCACAGAAACCCCGGCATGGCAGCGCTAGTGGCAGTGCTCCTCGTGGTCCCGGCGCTGCTGATGAGAGTGGCAGTGGCTGGAGTTCCGTTCTCGTGCGGCCCGTCGTCGCCGTCCAAGGGGTTTCCCATGTGCAACACGAAGCTCCCCGCGGCGCAGCGCGCGGCGGACCTGGTGTCACGGATGACGCTGCCGGAGAAGGTGTCGCAGCTCGGGGATATCGCGAACGGCGTGCCCCGGCTGGACGTCCCCGCGTACAAGTGGTGGAACGAGGCCCTGCACGGGGTGGCCATCTCCGGCAAGGGGATCCACATGGACCACGGCGTCCGCTCCGCCACCAGCTTCCCGCAGGTGCTGCTCACCGCCGCGTCCTTCAACGACAACCTCTGGTTCCGCATCGGCCAGGTACGTGACGTGACGTGTGACGGCGCAGGGCATGGGCATGGCGCATCATGACGGTGCGCGTGCCAGCACCGTTATGGAATGTCTTGCATGATATATATTTGGTCACCGCGCATTCAAAACTTCAATCGTACGTACGTGCAAGTTACTGTTTTCTAACAAGATTCTACTATATAGTACTAATGAAGATAAATGTCACGATTAATATGTCATCGTACAAGATTCAGCATAATTATGCTGAATGATCGACTCAGCATGAATGATGAAATGGTGTCAAAAGCATCACTAGTAGTGCCTTTAGATAGATCGGCACAATACTAATGCTTGCGAACTACTCTTGGTGCGTGAGTAGTTCACCAAGAGTTTTGCATAATTAAAGTCACTCAGCATGTTGTCACCAAGAGTGCGTTGCAAGCATCCATGCATCCATATGATGAATTAAAATAATTAATTTGCCGGGCACGTGAACTGACATGAGTGTACCGACGAGTCGACGACGTACGCGTACGCAGGCGACGGGCAAGGAGGCTCGGGCATTCTACAACTTGGGCCAGGCAGAGGGGCTCACCATGTGGTCCCCGAACGTGAACATCTTCCGGGACCCGCGGTGGGGCCGCGGCCAGGAGACCCCCGGCGAGGATCCCGCGGTGGCCAGCCGGTACGGCGCGGCCTATGTCCGGGGCCTGCAGGGCTGCAGCAGCAACACCAAGTGCGTGCCTTCGGTGATGCAGACCTCGGCGTGCTGCAAGCACGCCACGGCGTACGACCTGGAGGACTGGAAGGGCGTGTCGCGCTTCAGCTTCAAGGCCACCGTGACGGTTCAGGACCTGGCGGACACCTTCGACCCGCCGTTCCGGAGCTGCGTGGTCGATGGAAAGGCCAGCTGCCTCATGTGCGCCTACACGTCCGTCAATGGTGTGCCGTCCTGCGCCAACTCTGACCTGCTCACCAAGGCCTTCAGGGAGAGCTGGGGACTCGACGGGTGAGTCGTGTCGGCGCCGCTCACAGCTCCGCCACATTCCACCGCCCGGAGCTTGTTCAGGTCGATCGAGCTTCTTCGTTCTTTCTCATCTCCTTTTCTTTTTGAAGGTATATCGCCGCAGACTGCGACGCGGTGGCCATCATGCGCAACTCACAGTTCTATCGCCCGACGCCGGAGGACACCGTCGCGACCTCGCTCAAAGCCGGTATGTCTCGTCGGTCTCGTATCATGCAACTCTTACTCTAGGGCCCCGATCTTAATTTGATCTTGGCAGCACTAGTGGAATTCACTGAGTTCATTAATTGGATCCCAACGGACAACTTGCAGGATTGGACATAGACTGCGGTCCCTACGTCCAGCAATTCGCCATGGCCGCGATCCAGAAGGGGAAGCTGACGCAGCAGGACGTAGACAAGGCCCTCAAGAACCTCTTCACCACCCGCATGCGGCTGGGCCACTTCGACGGCGACCCCAAGAGCAACGTGTACGGCAACCTCGGAGCCGCCCAGATCTGCACGCCAGAACACAAGAACCTAGCGCTCGAGGCGGCGTTGGAGGGCATCGTCCTACTCAAGAACACCGCCGGCGTCCTCCCGCTCAAACGAGGAGCGGTCGCCTCTGCCGCCGTCATCGGCCACAACGCCAACGACGGTCTCGCTCTCCTCGGCAACTACTGGGGACCACCGTGCGCACCGATCACGCCTCTGCAGGCCCTCCAAGGGTACGTCCAGAACATCAAGTTCCTGGCCGGGTGCAACAAGGCGGCCTGCAACGTCGCCGCGACGCCCCAGGCCACCGCGCTGGCGAGCTCGTCGGATGCCGTGTTCCTGTTCATGGGACTGAGCCAGGACGAGGAGAGCGAAGGGAAGGACAGGACGACCCTTCTCCTTCCGGCTAACCAGCAGAGCTTGATCACCGCCGTCGCCAACGCAGCGAAGCGGCCTGTGATCTTGGTGCTCCTCACTGGCGGCCCGGTAGACATCACGTTCGCCCAAGCGAACCCCAAGATCGGCGCCATCCTGTGGGCCGGCTACCCTGGCCAGGCCGGCGGCCTCGCCATTGCCAAAGTCCTCTTTGGTGAGAAGAACCCCAGTGGGAAGCTGCCGAATACGTGGTACCCAGAGGAGTTCACGAAGATCCCCATGACGGACATGCGGATGCGCGCCGCGGGTGGCTACCCCGGCCGGACTTACCGGTTCTACAATGGCAAGACCATCTACAAGTTCGGCTTTGGGCTCAGCTACTCTAAGTTCTCTCACCGGGTAGTCACCAGCCGCAAGAACCCGGCCCACAACACGAGCCTACTGGCCGCCGGCCTCGCAGCGACCACTGAGGACAACCTCAGCTACCACGTTGACCACATCGGCGACGAGGTGTGCGATCAGCTCAAGTTCTTGGCAGTGGTCAGGGTGCAGAATCACGGGCCAATGGACGGGAAGAACACGGCGCTCATGTTCCTCCGGTGGCCGAACGCGACCGACGGCCGACCATTGAGGCAGCTGATCGGGTTCCAGAGCCAGCACCTCAAGGCAGGGGAGAAGGCGAACCTGAGGTTTGAGGTGAGCCCGTGTGAGCATTTCAGCAGGGTGAGGGAGGACGGCAGAAAGGTGATCGATAAAGGGTCACATTTCCTCAAGGTTGGCAAGCATGAGCTGGAGATTAGTTTTGGGGCATGAGAGTTTTTTCTTTTAGGAAATTATATAAGAGTATATAGGTCTTATACGGTGTAATTGGTTCCTAGTGTTATTTACCACTTTATTTATTATATTCTAATGTCACAAAAAAGGAAGGTTACTTACAAGTATATCCAAGAAAGTTCCCTAGAAAACATACTCAGCATCTTTCTGTGGTAAAAGCCTTATCACTATGGGAAACCCAACCTTCGTCGAGTGTGGCACCTTTTGCCGAGTGCCAAATTTTGCGCACTCGGCAAAACGAGGCATTCGGCAAAGCCTCCTTCACTGAGTGCCTGACACTCGGCAAAGGTTGTCTTTACCGAGTGCCCAGCTCTCGGCAAAGTACGACACTCAGCAAAGATTGATGGGGGCAGACGGCGTCCAGATCCGTCCTTTTTGCTAAGTGCCAGACGTTTGGCACTCGACAAAGTAATTTTTCGAGTGCCAACCCTAGGCACTCGGCAAAATATTTTTTTTGGATTTTTGGCACCAATTTTTTTGAAGCTTTAATACAGTACCACAAACAATATTTTCAAATATGGCATATTTTCATTGGTTTTTGGTATATTTCGCTTGTTTATTTTGTTTTGTTGAATTTTTTTGGATAATGTTCATTTGAACTGCAGGTGCATCGAATAATGGATTTCTTTTGTTCCAAAAATGTTATCCTTGTTTCTTAGTATAAATTTAGGCTAAATCCAGAAACGGTCTCAAAATTTGGATCAACGTGCTCACGGGGCAACGCCGCCAACGTGCGTGCAAGTAGTTTTTTAATTATGTAAAATGTGAACCAATTCTAAAAATCTTAAAACTTGTCGACATGTCATCATAACATATGTGTATGCCGTGGTAAAAATTTGAAAAAGTTTCGAGCATATTGTCATGTATGATGCTCATAAACCAGTACATCATCACCTCCCCGTCCCATCCCCTGGCCACTGCAGAGAGGAGTTCAAGGCAGGGGACAAGGGAAGGAGGAAGAGAGGAGGGGAGAAGAGTGGAGGAGGAGAAGGAGAAGCGAGAGAAGAAGGACCCATCCGCCTCGCCCGACCCTCACACCGCTGCGGTCATCCCCATCGACGTCGTTGGCCCTCGCTCTTGCCGCTCTCATCGGAAAGGTACCCTACACTTGTAGTGTTAGTAGTAGTAGTTAGTAGTTAGTAGTGTTAGTAGTATTGTTAGTAGTTGGTGATAGTAGTAGTGTTAGTAGGTGTTGTGATTCATTCATCTGCATAGAGATATAAGTAAAGTACATGATCCATATTGAGTTGTTGGCCTTGGTGCCTATGTTTGGTATGTATATGTGTTTGTTGGCCTTCGTGCCTATGTTTTCTGTAGGTTTTGGGGATCTCCCCGTGTAGATGAGGTGCTGCCAAAATTTTCAGTTGGCACTAATCAAGTTTCTTTTTTGCAGAAGAAGGACCCGTAGGAGGGAGTTAGCGACCCCGATCGACTTCATCGGCGTTGCTGGTCTGCCTGCACTGCGTCGCCTCTCCACTGCACCGACTCGCCACTGCCCCCTGCTAGCCTGACCTCACCGGCACCAAAAGTATAACCCCCTCCTCCTTTGCATGCATGTTTTATATGATCACGCAACCCAGTTAGGCGTCTCCCATTCGAAAGAGATACGGTCGGAGGTATGTAGATCTTTGCATATCTGCGACCGTATCTCTTTTGGATTGTCCATGTATTTTGGACAGCCCGAGGATGCGTAGATGAGGTTGGTTTCCATACTTCGTTCCGGTCCGAGACAGACTTTCGACATCACCTCCCTGTCGTTCTCCGGATACACACTCTCCCTTGTAGGACGTGTATAGGGAGAACAGCGGGGAGGTGCTACCGAAATTCTGTCTCAGATCGGAGTGGAGTATGGAAACTAACCTCATCTACGCTTCCGCGGGTGGGATTAGGACCTATCCTCACCTATTAGACAGTAGCAATGCCGTGTAGATGCATTCATTCTAGTTATGCTACTCCCTTACATATATATACCAGAGGATGGAGAACTGTGATTGGATGTACACGGGGCACGAATGTTTGACCCCAGAATGGCTTACTAAGACTAATGTTTTATTGGAGCATTCATTTCGCGAGGCTGCTAAAGGGTCGAGTCGGATGTCGTGTCCCTGCTTCAAATGTGACAACCATGTAAGAAAGAGTAAGAAGCACGTGGGGAAGATCTTATAAAGTATGGGTTCACGCCAAACTACACCTACTGGATTTACCATGGTGAAGCCGATCGTATTAGGGAGGAGGTGGTGTGACCATGCCTGGAGGCTTTTGATGGAGATGCCGGGGTAGCAGAATGGATGGATGACTTTCAGGAGGCACGGTTCGGTGAAGAATTTGAGGATGAGCCAGAAGAAACCGCGAAGGTGTACTACGATATGCTATCTTCCGCATAGAAGCCCCTTCACAAGAAGACAACGGTTTCACAGCTGGATGCCATTAGACTCCTAATGGCATTGAAGTCACAGTGTGGCATAAGTGAGACAACTTTGATTCTTTGTTGGCAGTGGTTGTATCCCTCCTTCCGGAGGGTCACGTTCTGCCGAAGAACTTGTACGAGTCACAGAAACTTCTTCGTGCACTTAAGATGCCATATGAGCCAATCCATGCTTGTCTGAATGGGTGTGTCCAAATGAGTGCAAATCCTCTAGGTATCTGGTGGAACCTAGTGAAGGCAAGAAGGGATAGCTTGGTATCCCCGTAATAGTCCTACGGTACCTTCCTTTCATACTGAGGATCCAACGGTTGTACATGATAGAGGAGTCCATGAAACAGATGACATGGCACAAACATGGCAAAAGATACAACACTGATAAGATGGTACACCCATTGGATGGTGATGCATGGAAGCATTTTGATGCCATACATCATGGTAAAGCTCAGGAGGCTCGCAATGTACATGTAGTGCTGGCAACAGATGGGTTCAACCCCTATGGAATGATGGCAGCCCATACACTTGTTGGCCCATGTTTGTGATCCCCTCAATCTCCCCTTAGTGTCATGTTTCAAACTAAGAACGTTTTTATGTCGCTCATAATTCCTAGACACCAGAGCAACAAGATGAGTGTGTTTATGGAGCCTCTCATTGATGAATTTATCCATGCTTAGCACAAAGGAGTACTGACATACGACCGAGCTACAAAGAAGAACTTCACAATGCATGTGTGGTACCAGTACTCTCTGCATGACTTTCTAGCGTATGGATTATTCTGCGCGTGGTGTGTTCAAGGGAAGTTCCCATACCCAATATATAGGAGTGCTGTGAGGTTCATTTATCTAAAGAGGGGGCAAGTTTTCATCGTTTGACCAATATCGCCAATTCCTCCCTCGTGACCATCCATTTAGATGAGATGTCAAGAACTTCAGGAAAGGGGTTCAAGTCACCAACCCTATACCTCACATTATGACCCTTGCCGAGGTTCGTGCTGAGATAGATGCTCTCAAAGAGAATAAAAAGAAAGGTGGTCTTATTGGATATGGTCAGAAACACCAATGAACTCATAAATCTGGCTTGACTAGGCTCCCCTATTTCAATGACATTCTTCTTCCACACAACATTGATGTAATGCACGTAGAAAAGAATATCACTGAGACACTTTTTGGAACACTAATGGACACAGATAAGTCCAAGGACAACGTTAAGGCTAGACTTGACCTAGCAACAATGTATGATAGACCAAAGCAAGTGATGAAGCCTCCCGCGCTAGGAAGGAAATGGAAAAGGACTGCAGTTGATTTCATCTTGAAAAGAGACCAAAGGAAGGAAGTACTGCTGTGGATCAAGAGCTTAATGTTTCTAGATGGGTATGTGTTGACGGCCACTATTGTATTAATTCAACCGTCAACTAGCCATGAAAAGGATGCAAATGTGATCACCAAAATAGATATAGGGTTTACACTGACCGAATTCCACGAATTTTGGTGTTTCACTATTTATGCAGGCGTAAACCGGAAAAGGCGCAAACATACAAGCTTATCGGAACAAAGAAACGGAAAACGGACACCACGGCTACACAGGAAGATTCCAGAAGAGACGAGAAGGCACCACGCCGAGCCGGGGGCCCGGAGGCCACCAGGTGGGATCGACCGGTCCCACCCCAGACCGGCCGGTCTGGCCTGGGCCCCGGTCCAGCCCCGGTTCGCCCGGTTCGCTCCACCGCCTTTGAGGATCGATCCTAGCCGCCCGTCAATGTCGGTTTGATCTGATGGCTCACGATCATCACCCAGGGCTATAAAAGGAGAGGCACCCCCCCTGAGAGAGAGAGCCCCCATTCATTCATTCTCATTCAGAAGTCCGTTCATCAGCCAGAAACCCTAATCAGAGCTCCTTAGTTAGGGCCTAGATAGCTAGATTAGAACTAGAGGGAGGCAAGTGCAGGCTTGGATTCTGGAGCCATCAAGAGCTTAGATTTTGTATAGTTCTTACCTCCTCTCGCCTTTGTTCTCTTTCATTGTATAGTTATATGATTGCTACAATTGAATTGATGAATTCTCATTTACTTATATTCATAGTTATTATGTTCTTTGTCTATTATGGTTATATGCTCAGTATAGCTAGATTAACATTACGTTTATCCATAGGTTCGTATAGCACTCATCTAATTGATCGTTGGGTGAGTGATAAACATTGTGTAAGCGTGGTGCTTATACATTGTTTATCTGCGAATGCACCCTATAGGCTGGGTTTGGTCGATCGTGGGTGTGACATTCCTGTTGAGTCCTATGTAATCCGAACCCCGTTTATAGGCGCAGTAGGGCTTGTATACGACGGAAGGGCGTGCTATGTTCTCAAACTTCCCTAGTATGTCCACTATGAATAAATGTAATGCTAACCTTAGCCATGATTACTAGGTGTATTGCACTAACCATAATATACATTGACAAGTAGCTAGGAATAACCCGGGAATATCTCTTGATGTTCTACTAGCAACCCTAATGATATAGCTAGGAGTCTCTATCTATTTATGCTGATGATTATATACTTATCTTATCTATTATCTTGTGACTTACCCCTGCATTGAGTAGCGAGGACATGGTTATGCCTATTCGTTACACTCTAGGTCAACACACTACCTTTACACAGCCATGTAGACCTTCCTTTGGGAAAATATAAATGACAACCCGTAATACTCCGGGTAAAATGCTACAATGGTATTTGATCTGTGCGCTTGCGGATATATTTCTATATTCTAAATGGTGGCATGATTTAATACCATACCCCTTGGTGTTATGCTGGGGATGACAACTTGGCATTCTAGTGGTGGTGCGCTACTCTAGCATTTTTTGCGCCGTTATTAGAGATAACATTAAGAGGTGTCAACAGTATGCCATGAATTTAAGTAGGGTAGTGAAGTTGGACACTATACGAGTCTTAGGGATGAAGTGTCATGACTACCACATATGGATTGGGTGGCTCCTTTCTGTGATGACTAAGGGATATCTCCCCGACCATGTGTGGCGCGTGCTAGCAGAGTTGAGCTATTTCTTCTGCTAGCTTTGTGCTAAAGAGTTATCTCGAGACATGATTGATGACTTAGAGAAAGTGGCACCTATGTTGCTCTACAAGTTGGAGAAGATCTTCCCATCTAGCTTCTTCTTGTTGATGCAACATATGATTTTGCACCTATCATATGAGTCATGAATGTGAGGACCCGTGTAGGCCCACTGGTGCTATATGACTGAGAGATGTTTAAAGATTCTATGGAAAAAGTGTAGAAATAAAGCCAAAATTGAGGCTTCCGTTCCAGAGGCATTCATTCTCGAAGAGGTGTCAAACTTCTGTTGGCATTTCTAACGTCACTACTAAAAAGCAGAGATAAATCCTACCCCTAGCAACAACGTCAAAAATGGTCGGTATATAATTAACTTGTCATTAACAACTAGCCACCTATTTATCACTATCATTCCTAAGCATTAATTAAGTTGTCATCCTTAATCATATTGCTTAAGAAATAACTATAGATTTACATGTATTCAATATGACTAGGCAGAAATAAAATATATGAATATAAAGATAAGAGTATAAACTAACTGGGTTCTGCAAGCGGAGAGATAATTATACCGTTGTAGCATTTTACCAAGGGAAGTCTACCAGGTTGTCGATTTATATTTATACCACTGGGAAGGTCTATATGTAGGACTTATAAACTATAACTTACACTATTGATGTGAAAGACAAACCATAACTAGAATCCTACTCATAACAGGGATAAGTCACGTAATAAAAGATATATACGATAAATAATAATGATCAATCATCATAAATAGATAAACATCAGAGCTCTTCTAGTCATAACAATAGCTAGCCAATGGATAAACTCAGGAATAAATACTAAGGTAATTCAATAAGCGTGGCGAGAACCTTCTAAATTACATGGCCCACAAGCACCGACATTGTCCTTAAGACCTTTGTCACCGTACTTGCGTACCATATAACCTAGAATGTTCCGTCGGGTGAACCCCGATAAACCACGTTTCCTCCGGGATCGATACTTACGAGAGACATCACAAGTATTACAACAATTTTCATACAAAATACCGTAGTAGCGGAAGACTTATAATAACTTAATTTACAAACTTTTTATCAAACTCATACAAACCGGGGGTAGCGTTATTATAAAACAAAGCGGAAATATCATTACTTAATTTTATTACACTCACGCAACGAAAGTGCCCCGCCCCACGGGCCACACAATCTATTCCTCGTCGGTCACTTCATCAACGACCGTCATGCGGCAAGGGCCGTAACACACTTGCTCACGCGGTTCCAATGGGGGTTAAACAAACCCCGAGTACAAAAAGTACTCCGCAAGACTTACCCGACCAAAAATTAGGGAGAAGACTCAGGAATGCTGGCTAGTGGGAATCAAGGTAAGGCTTTAGCAAGATCAAATGACACCTTTGCAAAAAGAGACTAAGCCAATCCTTACTGTACTACATCAATCACTTGTCAACCATGTACCGGATTCAAAACTTTCCATCATCAACTTCCATTATTACTACGATCTTTGGTGCTTGGATCACGGCTCCCATATCGTGGAGCACACGACGATTCGAATCGCTTAATATACCCAGCTGGGGCTTCCTAGCCACACGATGTATGCAGGACCAAACATCTCACATACATCAACTCACGCTTGCATTTTTCCCGACCAGAACGGGTCCTAGCCACGAGGTACAGTACACCATCTCCCTACGCCGCGGTCCCCTTCCACGGTGGCCCCGTAGGATGGGTACACGCTACTCTCGTCCCGGTATCCGTTCTCGTCAAAGATAGTACAAGGGAGCTTACCGCCATTAGCATGCGACTAGTACTATCCAATAACCTCATGATCCCAGGGCCAAGGCAACGAACGGTGCTTAACCGACTCACAAGTGGGACGACACTACACCGGGGGCACTAGCCCCTCCTGGTGCAAGTCACTCCACCCGGTCTCAATTTACTCATCATCATGCTCTTGTTGCGTACCCTTGACCCGATCAAAGTGAAGGGATACCAACAAGTAACATCAGGTTTTCGTAAATGCCCTCAACGGGGATATTGTTATCACATTTTTGGAAAACGTTTCATTTGTAAAGCCTAGGCTATCAGCAAGACTAAGCATACACTAGCATTTGCGAAATCAAAACAGATATCCAGGGTGTATAGCAAGGTACGGTAAATGCATCAAATAAGGATATCACACAACTCCTGTTACCTAATGCATCATATCGGGAACATACAATATAAAAGCTTTTTGAAATACAAGGAGGTGGTTGAATGCATCCGGGGCTTGCCTTGGGGGCTCGACGAAGTTAGGGAGAATGATGACACTTTGTTGAGATCGGGATCAACCTCTTTCACCCGAACACCTTCTTTCGATGGCTTGCATTACACGATTGAGATGCATGATCACAATAATAAAGACATGAGATAATGATGCAACGATTGTTAACCTATCTTGAGTACAACTTTCCTTCACGGTATAGTTGCACTAAGAAGGTATAGCTAGCGTCGACGACGACGGACTAACGATACGCAATCAACATGAAATGCCGAAGGTCATTAGGGTTAATGACCTAGGGTCATCACTCAATCGCAAAATCAAGCAACCCTAATAGTGTTTAAGGTTGATTACTAATTTATTGACCATTTTTACAGTCGTTGAAAGCCACTAATTAACTTGCTAATTGGAGATTAATTAAACCCTAATTAATCAAGAATAATTAATTAAATCTTAATTAAAAACAAGGTATTAATTAAGCATAATACAAAAATTAGTCAAAACATGATCAAACTTCATAATTAAGATCATCATTACCTAATTAGCACACAAAACAAATTTCATAATTTTTGGACTTATATTTTAATTATTAAAAATCATGGAAGTTGCATTTAATAATTTAAAGAGCAATTTATTGCATAAATAATTTTATTAGAAAAATAGAGTTAGCATTTTTCCTAGGTAGAGCATCACTCAAGGATTCCAGAACATATTTTTGCATATTTTTACTTGCCCAAAATAAATTAGTACAAAAGTGTGAAAAATAGAGAAAGAAATTCATTTTTAGAAAAAGAAAACATATCTTCACCTCTCAAAGCCATTGGCGGCCCGAGCGGCCCAATTGGCCCAGCTGCCGCACACGCGGCCTGCCCGCGCCGCCTCCTCTTCCTTCTCTCGGGCCGACAAGGTGACCCCACTGCCGGGCCGCTTCACCTTCCTCCATCACCTTTCTTTTCCGACTGGCGCACGGGGAGGCGGCGCGGCCGTCGGCCGTTCGCCCGGCGACAGCTTCTTGATGAAACTAAAGGTACCAACGCACTCTCTCAATCTCAACGAACACGGAGCACTACGGGCGGCGCCGCGAGGCTTCGCCACGCCGAGCACGTCGGGCACGGTGTTCCGGCCAAACCAAAGCAAAACAGCGTAACCAACATCCCCGGAGAACTCAGGGGATTCACCACGAGCACGAAAAGTTCTGGGGGGCGGACCAGAGTCGTAGCCGCGCTATGGGAGGCGCTCGGCGGGCATGGGGTGGGTGGGCTCGAGGAAGGAGTCGCGCGGGGTTTTCCAGCGATGTCAGGCTCTAGGATTTGATGCTATGGAGTCGCCAAGGTTGCGTAGAGCTGTGGACAAGAGCAATTGGAGCGGGATAGCTTGGTGGCCGTGAATTTCACGGGCAAGCGTATGAGAGCGCCGCCGACGGTGAGGAAGAAGAAAGGGGAATTGGCGGCCGGCATCACCTTTTATAGGACGAGGATGGGTCGTGGAGTCGTCTGGGACCTTCACGTTGATGGTGTGCTGGTTGGTCGCGCGAAAAAATGGGAAACCGGGAGAGAGGCCACGGCGACACCAACCGGCCGGCATGGGCACGGCGAGGTGGCAACCCCCCGTTCAAAGCTTTCTTAATGTAGCGAGATATTTCTTCCCTTCTTCTTTAAATTACTCACAAGATTTGAATAAAAGATGAAAAATTCCCAAAATACAGTTTGCTCCAAATTTCATGCTCTACAACTTTTATTTAAGAAGTTTTGTCAGATTTCAAATGGATTTTGAATTTGCATTTCAAATTCAAAAGAGGTCAAAAACTAAATTTTAAGGATTTCAAAATTACTTTTAATTTTTGAATAAAAGATAAAAATCTCCAAAAATAAAAGTTGTTCTATTTCTCATGATCTACAACTTTCATGTAGGAAGTTTTTCATGAAATCAAATAATTTTTTAATTGAAGTTTAAAACTCAAAAAGGGGCATTTTCCAATTCAACTAACTTTTGAAATTACTTAAAATTTTATTCAAAAACTTAAAAAACTTTATATACCAAAGTTGTAGAGCTCAAAGAGATGCACAAACTGTATTTTTTTGGAGTTTTCCCAAATTTTGAATATTTTGGGGTGAAATGGTAAAGGGGCAAAAACACTTTTGAAAATCTCCCTTTTTTGAAAGGTTTTTCAAATTGGAATTTTGGGCAATTAATTCATGATATTGTGGAACTTTTCAAACCCAACCAATAGCATACCTTCAAAGTACAAACTTCATACTTTGAAATGGTGCCATTGGTTAGCAACTTTTATTTAGAAAATCAATTATGGTTAGCTCACCAAAATTGAAACCGAAATTCGAATTCCCACACTTAGCCATTTCTAGCTAGGGTTGGAATTTGAATTCAATTTCAACTTGAGTTCTTACTTCTAGGTAATTGACTTGTAAAACATTTTTGGAATGTTAATCATAGTTAGCCAAACACTTGCAAGCATCAAAATTGATTTTAGTTAATCACTTTTATAAAAGTAAAATTGTGAGTGGAATTTAATGACTTGCACATACGATATAAAAGAGCACAACCAATCCTAAAATTGTAAACTCCTTTTATTCATTTGCATTAGGGTTCTCTAATCATGAATGCTCATGCAATGATGATGATGACATGGCAGGTTTAGGTTAACGTAACACCGGGGTGTTACAATAACTACGTCAATGAATAACTCTAATTAGTGCAACTACATCTAGCAATCATTGTTAAGTTAACCCTACATCATTATCACATGTAAAGAGGCATCAACTAATGAGGGTATTAAGACACAAGGGTCACCTCCTTCGCGACCGTGCCCATGCTAGTCCTACGCACGGAGGGTGGACTATAGAGGAACCAACGCAACTGTCACCTGCGCGCGGACTACCACACGCCCCACACGTCGGGGTGCACTCGTAGATAAACAAGATATCTAGACACCACGTCTACATATTGTCTACCAACGCTTGGGTAAACGCTATACAAGCAATTACATGAATTCAATAAGATCAAACCAACTATCCTAGACATATAATCAAAGTAGACAATGACTATTGCAATTAAGAATATATAAGAGATTAAGAACAATATTGCCTGAATCATAATATTGAATACAATAAGAGCAAAGTACTAGAACTATACCGAACTCCGCACTCCAGACAGACGCCAGGGGCTCTGGATCCCGCTGAAGTACTAGAACTCTTCTACTTCTAATCTAACTAGGCTAAAGCTATGAACTAGAGAGGCTCTGATGAACTAGAGAAGGCTCTTGATGGCTGGATCTTCAAATGACTTGATGCCTTTAGGGAGGGGGTCTACCCCTTTATTTATAGCCCGGTGGGATCGACGTGCGCCACAGGATCAAACCGACGTAACCAAGGGCCAAGATGACTCCTCATAGGCGGTAGAGGAAGCTTCCAGAAGGGGCCGAAACCCTAGCAGCAGGGCGCCGGGCCCCAAGGTGGGGCCAGCCGGCCCCACTTTTCCTCCTCTCGGGGTCCCATTGCTTCGGGTGTCTTCTAGATGCTTCCTGAGCCCAATCATGATATTTCCGTGGCGGATAAGTTTTCGTGCTAAATATGCACTAGAATCCCTCTTTTTTAGCTTTTCTGAAAATCACCCTAGAAAATACAGAATATGCAAAACTCGTGGAAATTGTCAGATAAAACCCTAGACTAGTGTGTTTTCTTGTTTTCCTTCGGGTAAAAAGCCCTAGTAAAAGTTGACGCTAACGAGTGTCAACAATACCCCCAAGCTTTACCTTTTACCAGTCCCTTGGCAAATAAACTAAGCCTAGTTGATATTGTATTTGGATCAGGAGTTGATTCAATATTGTTATACTTTCAAGTACACATGCTTTCAAGCGAAAATTTCCTCCGGATCAAACAATGTATGCTTTAACCTTCAAACTTACTCATTTTACCTGTAATATGGGGCTTCACAGCTTTTGCACAAGTCTTGAGCAATCAAAAGATAGAACAATCCAGCTAAGTACTATGTCTCAAATTCTTTGCAATACTAACATTCCGGAGTTTTTTTATAAGTTTTCAGAATAAAACTCAGAGCTTAATTGTATGACACCCTCAAGTCTCTTAATGTATGTGGTAATTATGGTTCTCTCTCGAGGCATTAATGTTGTTATGCCTCCTATAGCTAAAGGTATATATGGTGGAGCTTATAGGATCGGCAATAATGAGGATAGGCATACTTGCAAAACATGTATTGTGAAGTCAACTAATGGATCCACAGAGAGTCGAGGCATACAATCAAACCAAGACGTGCATGTGTATGGAATATGGTGGCTAGGTGAATATGTGTTATTTATGGCTAATTTCTAATTCTAGGTTGCTCTTTGAAAATAACTCTCTATTTGAAATTTTTCTCAGGAAAGACATGGGCTATCTTTATTGTTATTATTATTATTTTTCTTTATTTTAGGAGGCGAGCATCTAGTACCCATTGTTTTAATTGCTGGGACATTTGTCCATCTTTTACTCCCCTTTTCTTTCTTTCTTTTCTCTTTTTTTTCTTTTGCATAGCCACATGTATCCTTTGAACACAATAAATGAATCGAGAGATATAGTCAGGACTTAGAGCATTGAAGACAGAGGTTATCCTATAGGGTGATTGTATATTTTTGTGTCCTCTCCCAGTGTAGGAGGTGAACATTTTATGGTGAACATGTATGGAAATATGGTGAATGATTGCGATTACCCCTCAAGTAGGAATAATGCATATGTGGACTAGAGTGTGCAAGTGTTTCTTGGTTTTAAAAGCATGATAAGACTTTCATAAGGTACAAAACAGGTTGACTGAACTCAATATAAAGCAAGTAGCTTAAATATAAAAAGGTTTTCCTATCCTCTAAGATATTAATTCTGGCTTTGGTAGGAATTCACATTTGTCATACAAGAGCTTATCATGTAAAATTTTAGAATTTCAAAATAAAACCTCTAGAACTTAGCAATACTAGAAATAAGATAAATAGCAGCTCAACCTTTATGAATCATATCAATCAACTACCTAGACTTAGCGCAAGCTTATGCCTCCACAATTAAGGTTCAGAATAAATTCTCCAATTAAAATATCAATGCTTAGAACTAGGAAGATTTTAAGTTTGGCAACTAGGTACTTTGGTAAGCATTATAATAGAGCAACTATTCATCATTTCCAAGACAAAATTTTAATGTTCATCAGTTTTTAATTAACTTTAGCCTAGACTGACTCTAAACATACTCTAATATAATTAATATTGACTAAGACTTATTTTTATTGGTTTTTAGATTTTATTTAACCAAAGACTCATAAAAGACTCAATAGGCGTGGACCTTCATGTGCCCACATATTTTTAGTATTTTATGACTATATAAAGTAGACTCAAAAATCGCTTAGGTGTAGTCACCTGATAACTAGGGGATGCTCCTCCCCCAAGCTGGATGGTTGCAATACTTGGTCGATCGTTGAAGCTGAGTGGTCCTCTCGGAGGAGCTCATGCTTATAAGAGCAAGTGCTGCCTGGAATACTTCAGTCTCATCACCCAAGAAGTTACTTCCTTTACACAGGGGTCAGCTGCATGTCGGAAAGGTGTACTTCAAGTGATGAAGATGAATATTCCTAGGTAAGCTAGCTCTTGGAGTCATCCTGCAGAAAGCTCTCACAAAACACCAAAACTCGTAGAACGGTATTAGGATAAAACATTAATGATTAGCCATTTTTAGAGGATTGAGTGTTGTGATGGTTTTAAGTTTTTATGATAGTAGTATTGCAGCAGGATGCTCAGTTATTATTTTTAGATTTTATGGGTTTATATGCATAAAGTACAAATGCATGATATATATATATATTCTATAGGCCACCACAGTGAGAACTCCTACAGCTTTTACACTACAAGGGTTTCATATGGGGCTTAATGTTTTTAAGATGCATGAATGTAGCCTAATGCAAGACTATTTATTTTTGTTATTTCTATGCATTGCTAATATAGAAGAGTAAATGTACTAAAGAGAAAATAAATCATACGATGTAAGAAAGTAAATATAGATAACTACCGATGTTGCCTCGAGGCGAGGGTTCGATATTTTTAGTCCTTCGAACGGGCCTTCTCCTTGCAGTGGTTTATTGAGTACTTCGAGTTGCTCTTGGGGGTAAGGATTAAGGTGATGCCTCCACTAGTGTCTTCCAATGGCGGTGCCATATTCTTTCTTTCTTTTGTAGGCATCTCGAAGTCAATCTTATGTGCATCATTATTACTAGTTGAGAACTCTCACTTGTAGAATTTGGGGAATTGTCTCCCCACACTTTAATTGAAGTGCGTTCTGCCCATAAAGACAAGGTAGAGATCAAGTGCATGGGCTCTGCTGGTGGAAAACACCAACAGAACCAGAAATTTATTCATCCTCTAACCTCCATTATTAGAGCATGATGAAGAGTAAATGAAGTTCAATGGTCTCTTTGTTTCTTTCTTGATCATGGGTTATTTATTAGCATCTTGTCTCGTATATTGTACTCCTTTCTCACTCTTCAGAACTCCTGCTTCTCTCATTATGTCTTCTCTGTAAGGGGTTAGTGGACAACACATACCCAAAGGAATATACTATTTATCAAAGTACGGATAGTGTTTGCCTAAGAGTTAAAGATTAATTTGTAGCTCGTGTTTTCAATGATTCACCACTATTTTAAAACTTTCTTTATTAAGGTTAAAGCAAGGATATTATTTTAAAGCATACTCTTAACCTTAAATTGATTCTATGAATAGTCTCCCGATATGATTTAAATATTTTTTATGTAGGAGGAGTTAGTCTATATGTACAACTAAATTCTTATATAAGCATGCTTGATTTTCATAATGGTTAAGTAATATTCTAAAGCATAATTATAATAGAATAAGGAAGTTTATAAGACTAAAGATATTTATTCATATAGAACCAAGAATACGTATGGTGAACCATAGGAGCATTTTATTTTATATATTTTTTTAGCAAGTTATATTTGAGCATGGCATAGTGTAAAATGACCAAGACAAATTAGCAAAATGGTATGAGATGTTAATTATAGTTACATATTGCATGAGGCTTGGACAAACGTACCTTATGTCTTCATCTCTCTAAGTAAGTGATGACGAACTTACTTGAAAGAGGAGGGTTCGGGTTCATCTGTTGGTGAGAGTTTATGGTCTTGCTGAGCAAGGCCTTGCTTTTATCTTCTTCGCCTTTTCACCATTCAATGAAACTATGGAAGATTACATGCTCTTCACTCATCAACCTTTTCCTGATTTCTTTGATCAATTTGTGGTTGATGAGCTAGGATCTATTGGAGATGCAATAATGCTCACTTAAAAACTTCTTCTCCAATAGATTAAAGTTGTTCTTTCCTGCAAAATGTTAATGGACACATACCCGAGGGAATAGTGAGATTGAAATACGGGGTTTGTTGTCCATTCTTTTTTTATTATTATTATTATTTTTTTTTGATTTTCTTTTTATGCTAATCAAGATGATATAAGGTTTAAGATTATTTAGCATAAATTGTGTCTATCGTGTTTTATGTTGTTGTTGCAATCTAGCATGGTTCTAGGTAAAGATAACTTGCAACAAAGATAAATGAATAAACATTGATAGTTCTTTGTGCAGAGCCATTACCTACCTTGATTCATCTCATATATGAATTCCTTTCTTGACTTACCCAGATTGAATTGGGGTTAGTCTGACAAAATAACCAGTATCTACTAAAGTGTACTATCAGCTCAAGAATCAACATAGACTCATGTCCAATTTGATTTAGAAAAGGATTTTAACCTAAGCACCTTGCTTAATTCAAAAAATTTTTAGAAGTAAGATCAAATCACCTTATGATTCAAAAATTAAACTAGACACCATGTCTATTTTAACTTAAGAAAATAGTCAATGCTCAATTTCAAAGGTCTATGAAGATACTTGTAAACCTAAGCATAGTATAGCAAATACAAGTAGCATAAAAATACTGTAGAAGTTTATTCAAGTAGAGATGAAAAAGCATGATTATAGTGAGTTTTTTTAATTATTATTATTATTTATAAGAATGCAAATTGGGATGGATATATAAATGGAACTAAACATGTTATGGATGAAAAACTTTAAACTAAATGAGATGGATGTTTGGATTGTAAAAAGTAAACATGTAGTGGAATGCAAAAGATAACTACTCATCAAATTTAAAGTCCATGAGCAAGACTTTCTCACCTTTATTTGATCATACTTACCATGACTCACATGCAGGAATTTGTGAGTGATGCAACATCTTTGTTCCCGTCACTTATGAATTGAAGTCCTGCGACGTCGACCTCTTTCTCCAACATTGGATTTGTTATGTTTCTTCTTATTTTATGAGGGGATGCCGGAAGGTCGTAAACCGGTTGTTTATTACCCTGTATAAAATATTAAAGTAGACAAACAAGGGTAATCCTGCTTAAGCAGGGTTAATGGTTATTTCGATCACATAATTGAGTATAAGTCTATCAATGTTCCTTAATTGCCTAGCTACCTTCCTCGGCAACGGCGCCAAAAATGCTTGTTGGCATTTCTAACGTCACTACTAAAAAGCAGAGATAAATCCTACCCCTAGCAACAACGTCAGAAATGGTCGGTATATAATTAACTTGTCATTAATAACTAGCCACCTATTTATCACTATCATTCCTAAGCTTTAATTAAGTTGTCATCCTTAATCATATTGCTTAAGAAATAACTATAGATTTACATGTATTCAATATGACTAGGCAGAAATAAAAGATATGAATATAAAGATAAGAATATAAACTAACTGGGTTCTGCAAGCGGACAGATAATTATACCGTTGTAGCATTTTACCTAGGGAAGTCCACTAGGTTGTCGATTTATATTTATACCACTGGGAAGGTCTATATGTAGGACTTATAAACTATAACTTACACTATTGAAGTGAAAGACAAATCATAACTAGAATCCTACTCATAACAGGGATAAGTCACGTGATAAAAGATATATACGATAAATAATAATGATCAGTCATCATAAATAGATGAACATCAGAGCTCTTCTAGTCATAACAATAGCTAGCCAATGGATAAACTCGGGAATAAATACTAAGGTAATTCAATAACTACGTCAATGAATAACTCTAATTAGTGCAACTACATCTAGCAATCATTGTTAAGTTAACCCTACATCATTATCACATGTAAAGAGGCATCAACTAATGAGGGTATTAAGACACAAGGGTCACCTCCTTCGCGACCGTGCCCATGCTAGTCCTACGTACGGAGGGTGGACTACAGAGGAACCAACGCAGCTATCACCTGTGTGGACTACCACACATCCCGGCACGTCAGGGTGCACTCGCAGATAAACAAGATATCTAGACACCACGTCTACATATTGTCTACCATCTACCCAGCGGCCGCTTGGGTAAACGCTATCTGAGCAATTACATGAATTCAATAAGATCAAACCAACTATCCTAGACATATAATCAAAGTAGACAATGACTATTGCAATTAAGAATATATAAGAGATTAAGAACAATATTGCTTGGATCATAATATTGAATACAATAAGAGCAAAGTACTAGAACTATACTAAACTCCACGCTCCAGACAGACGCCAGGGGCTCCGGATCCCGCTGAAGAACTAGAACTCTTTTACTTCTAATCTAACTAGGCTAAAGCTATGAACTAGAGAGGCTCTAATGAACTAGAGAAGACTCTTGATGGCTGGATCTCCAAATGACTTGATGCCTTTAGGGAGGGGGTCTACCCCTTTATTTATAGCCCGGTGGGATCGACGTGCGCCGCAGGATCAAACCGACATAACCAAGGGCCAAGATGACTCCTCATAGGAGGCGGTGGAGGAAGCTTCTGCAGGGGGCCAAAACCCTAGCAAAGCGGTTTGGCGGCCAAGGTGGTGGGGCCGGCCCCACTTTTTCTCCTCTCGGGGTCCCGTTGCTTCGGGTGTCTTCTAGATGCTTGCTAAGCCCAATCGTGATATTTCCGTGGCGGATAAGTTTTCGTGCTAAATATGCACTAGAATCCCTCTTTTTCAGCTTTTCTGAAAATCACCCTAGAAAATACAGAATATGCAAAACTCATGGAAATTATCAGATAAAACCCTAGACTGGTGTATTTTCTTGTTTTCGTTCGGGTAAAAAGCCCTAGTAAAATTTGACGCTAACGAGTGTCAACAACTTCACAACCACATACTTGAACCTTGATGAAGTGAAGTCTTATGTATAGTAACTATCCCACTTTGCTCCTACGAGCGAGTAATATAACGATCTATCGGGCCTCACCTCACGGGTGAATGTTGTAGGCCTCTGTGCGGAGGTTGGAGGCCCAGCAGACGGCCCAGGCAGAGGCCCATTGTCTGGAATGGAGGCTGTACAAGCCTAGAGGGCGGCCGAGGAGCAGAGGATACGGGACATGTTCAGCTACATGGCGAGCCTTCAGGCCTTGGTAGGTGTGGTCGTACCCCAGTCGCTGCTCGCTCTAGTTGCAGCTCCTCCTCCTCCTTTAGGGACCCCGGTGAGTATGTATAGTTGGTTGTTTACTCCTTTACCGTGTGAGGCCTTCGTGCAGATACTCATGAATTCAATTCTCTTTTGTGCAGCCACAGTCACGGGGTCAAACCTGACTCCTTAGGGTGGCTCTTCGCCACTGGCTGGGTGGCCAACTGGTCTTTCATAGCCTAGGCACTCCGCTCCACAGTCCGAGTGGCAAGGATGGTAGTAGGTATCCGTCATTCCTCTCTTCATGTCTGTTAGCCTTGTATTGGACCTAGACTTGTTCGTACGTGACTTCTGATGGATTATGACTTGTATGTGATGGATTATGGATGATATATGTGTATGTGATGCATTATGTACGATATATGTGTATGTGATGGATTATGGACGATATATGTGTATACGTCAGATTATGAATGATGGATGTGATGTATTTGTCTTTGTGAGTGATGATATATATGTGATTTAATTGTTTGTGTTCATGGAAAACAAAAACAAAAAATAGCAATTTTGCCCTCTTTGCCGAGTGCCATGGCAAAGCCGGGAAACCTGGTCCTTGTTTCCCGGCTTTGCCGAGTGTCAAGCCACGGCACTTGGCAAAGAATTTTTTAAAAAATGAAAAGTCACTTTGCAGAGTGCCGGCGCCATGGCACTTTCGGTAAAGAATTTTTGAAAAAAAAAAAAAGTCCCTTTGCTTTGAGTGCCATCGCTATGGCACTCGGCAAAGAATTTTTTCCAAAAAAATAAAAAGTCTCTTTGCTAAGTCTTTGGCCCTACCAGGCACTCGACAAAGAATTTCTCAAAAAATAGAAACTCTTTGCCGAGTGCCGACCGGTTAGCACTCGGCAAAGAGACTGCCCAAGTTAACGGCTGAAATTGGTTTGCCGAGTGGGGTTTTGATACTCGGCAAAGACTTTGCCGAGTGCCCGATATCGGCACTTGGCAAAGAAAGCTTTTGCCGATGGGTTCTTTCTTTGAGTGCTCTTTGCCGAGTGCGACACACACGGCAAAGCCTTTGTCGACAAGAGGGCTTTGCCGAGTGCTCCGGGCACTCGGCAAAGCAGCTATTTCCTGTAGTGTATTCCCTCTAGTCACAAGTAAATAATGCTTATGATTATTGAAAGCAATCATTCAAATTCTATAATACAAAGTAACCTCTATATGTCTTTTTAGGTTGGATATCTAAAACTTACACAATCAATATCGATATTTTTGATACATGCTATTGATATATTATACTTCCTCTGTTCAAAATAACTTGTGTCCTTCAAGATGGCCTAATATTGATTACTATAGGTATCAATGATTAGCACATTATTTAGTTTGGAAACATGTAATTTATATATGTAGCTTTGTATTAACTGCCGCGTTAACACACTATTAGCAGAGGCGGGTACTAGTTTGGTTTTGCCTAATTGATGATACCTATTAGACTAATCCTATGTGCTTAGTGTGTATAGCAAAAGATAAGATTGTCTAAGACAAATGATTGAGCTGGATGGAAACCATGGTGTGATGGATGGTGTTGTCCAAAAGATGGAAATCAAGTGCTTCAACTTGGAATAGAAGAAAGAGAAAAATAAAATGGACTCAAGACAAAGGTATAAGCAATAGGACCATTTTATTTTAGTAATTAAGACACAATAGAGGGTGTGATCACATTTAGAATAGATTGCCGTAGTATGAAGAGAGAAAATTTGAAAATTCATGGTAATTGCAGTTTCCAGATTACACTAGTAAGTTCATACACGCATATGTATTAGGACCTAGTATGCTAACGTAAAACCCTTAAAATGCTATCACATGTACACAAGTGGTGATTCACTTTAGTGTTGGCACAAGAGAGCAAGGGTTTAAGGTTCTTTGGACCCGTACGCACCTGATGCCGGTCCCGTATGGACGGGACACATTTGTTACATAACTTGAGCATAGACAGAGGAAGTGCCATGACTGGACACTGGCTATTGACCAGACCAGATGCGCTTGTGGCAGTGTGCCAATGTCTGGTCAGGGTGACGTGGCGAGTGACCAAAGAGGCAGAGTGTGATTAGACACTGGGCGCATTTAGTGACCCCTGACCAAATGCACCTGATCCCCAAATCCCTCTGTTGAACTCAATCAGATGCCCTATGGTGGCGCATCTAGTCAGTCTAGCTGATACCCCCGATCGACACATGACGCACAAGGAGCAGACTCGACCACAATGCATCTGGTCAATGGACCTGTCACGCTTAATGCAACATAATAGTGCATAGGAAGGATTCTAGCCGTTAGAGATAAGCGAACAAAGTTGAATAGAGGCGACATGTGGCGTCATCCGTTGACCAGACGCTTTCAGACGCGTAATCAACTCTACTTTTTGAGAAACAACTAGTTGCTCTTTTGGGTCTCTATTTAAGTGGAAGGGCCGACCTTGGGGGCCCTTACACTTTGAATACTTCTCATCCCTTTGAGCTGAGCAAACATATCACCACTCATCTTTTCTTCATGATTGCTAGTCTAGAATTTACTTGTGAGATTGCATTCAATGGCACCTGGTGGGCATTCTTATTGAGGATTTCTTATTACTCTTGGTACTTACCATCACCCAGATGACTTGGAGCAGCAAGAAGGTGTGGAGCAGTTGGTGATTGTCCCCCTACTACACTCGGTCTCTTGACATTAGTCCATCCCTGCAGGAGATCATGAAAAGATACTATAATTGATTGCTCGTGTCATTGAGCTACCACACTTCGGGTCAATTATGGCACCCAAGTGTGCAGTCGACACAACGGGTAGTAGTGTACCAAGTAAGCACATGGACCTCAAGATAAATCATCGTGTTCATTGGATCATCTTGTGATTGATTTACCTCGAGGTTCTTATGTGGATTGATTCTTCGAGATTATATTGGCATTCATATATTGTGGTTATCCCGATGATTGAATTTATCCACAAGGCTCAGTCTGCATCCCTCAGTCTCTTACTTGCGATTACATTCTTTGCTTTAGTTGTGGTCTTTCTAGGTTGTGTAGTTAGTGAGTAGCTCTCTAGTAGTAGCAAGTAGTGACTAGTGGCAGGCCTAGGATTTTAAGCTTTGGTATTCAAAATTGTGAACAGTGTCAAAAAATTCAACAGCCTATCAAAGGCTGTAATTGTCTCTGTTGGTATTTTTAAAGTACTACAAATTAATATAGGTCTAGCCTCTATACAGAGCACACACATTTAGCATGAAAGTAGCTCCATATTTTGAAGAGCATATTTCAAATTCTTTCCAAATTATAAATATAACATAGGGCAGTATTCTCTCCGAGCTTTGACAATAGAGAGCATCTCCAAGAGCTCTTTACATCTCTCGTAATTTACCGGAATAGAAATTTTGCTAAAGCAATACTCTCCAACAGCCTCTTTAATTGGAAATCTCAATATAGACATCTTCTATTCTAGATTTCTTGCTTGCCAAAGATAGAGAATAAAGATAGCTTTTCAGACCATGCACGAGATATAGAAAAGTTGTCGGAGAAAATAATATTTACTCAAATAACTCTCTAAACGATGATTTGAAGAGTAGATTTTACAAAGACTGTTGGAGATGGTCTAAGAGGAGCCAGTGGATGGGTGGTGGGAGAGAGAAGTGCGGACATGGGACAATGGGCCTTTAGATGGGGAGAGAAGAAGTAGCTTTCTGAGTCAAATTCTTCAAAAGATATTGAATTTACCTTCTTTTCTATGTTTTTTCTAATACATATGCATGTGTACACTATATGGACAAAATGTTTACCAAAATTTTTGGGTATTCATTTTATTTAAAGAATACCCTTGAATTAAGGTGTATCTGCCCCTGGTAGTGACATAGCCTTTGTGTCCTTAGAGAATATACAGCTAGAATGGTAGATATGTCTTTGAGTAGCTAGAGCTGGAGCAAAAAATGTTACGTCTTTTTAATTACTAAACTATTTGCTCTAGTGTTTTTGTAGAGTTTTAAATTAAGTTATTCACCTTCCACTAACCAATTAGCACCTTTCAGCCACCCACCTCTGATAACCAATTAACAGAGATGGTTCAGCTAAAGCGACCAGGCTTTACAATGTCCACCTGCATTTATCGAGGGCTACAAATTCAGCCCCCAACCAACCACACCTTGTTCCTCCACGAGCTCATCAATAACCTCTCTATTTGATGAGGTTTGAGCTCTAAAATTCCAAAAATTCACTATATTTTGGGCTGAGGAGTTTTGCTCTTGGTTTCCTTGAAAGAGGACATCGCAGGAAATATCTTTGATGACTTTGGTTATGTAGAAATGAATTAGTGTTTGAAAAGTCCATCTTTATTCTGTTTGTGCCAGTGGTATCTTCGATTATCTATAGGCTTCCAACATGGCTATCCTCCAGAAGCATTCTTCACATGCTATAGTTGCGACAGCGTCATAACGATTCACACAAATGGTCATCATATTTTTCCCCCAGGCACATGGGTGACAATCTAGTCTTCAGATTAACAGTCATTAGAGTGACGGGCAATTTCATTTTTTTCATTTGGTTTAGGTTGTGTGCTTTTGCGGAGGTTCAAAGGGGGTTCTCAATGATCGTGTCAACTCGGATGTAACGATTTGAATTAATAATCCTTCCTTTTTGAAAAAGGGGCACCATGGCCAACCTACACAAATCAACTTCTAAAGCAGCCAAAGAAGGTTGCAAGAAAACTGACCGGAGATCAAGCTGGTCGATTCAGTCAACTGAGAAAGGGAGCTCCTGCGGGTCAAGCGATCTAAGATCGTCCAGTTCTAAGGGAGGTGGGGGTCAAGCGATCCGAGACTGTCGGTTCCAAGGGAGGTGACGGCATGGCTAATCATGTAGAGTTTAACAGATTTTATGGTATAATTTTGTATGATTTTATATCTATTTTATAAAAATATTTGGTTAGGCATGGTATAAAATAGATATAAAATCACATAAGTGTCACAAAATTATACCATAAAATCTATTAGAATCTACAAAATATTGTTCTGGACTAAAAATAACTATTTGCCTCTCTTCATAAAAATAAACAAAGTTAACCATAGTCAAATTTGTTTATTTATGAAGAGAGACAAAATAGTTATTGTCAGTCAAAAAAGAATATTTTACTGTGTATCTCTCATCACATAGAGTTTAGTGGATTTTATGGTATAATTTTGTGGCACTTATATGATTTTATATCTGTTTTATAAAAATATTTAGTTGCACGTGGTGTCCTCAAGCAAATTTCAACTTCTTGAGTGTCAAGAAGCAAAGAGCGGTCACTTGCAGTGTCCACTGGTGAATTTTCCCAAAAAAAAAGGACTTTCTCGCATTATCATCTTGCTGGATCACATAATTATTATCTTGGGACACATTTAAGTATCAACAGATGCCAAATGGGAAAAGCCCACTCCACCGTGTAAACATTTAACGACCATGGATTATTAAGAGCATCTGATTAATTAATTAAATATAAACAAATCTACTTTTTTTATCTTTTTTTCTAACTCTAGCTTTTTTAGCCCATTATCCATTATTCTACAAGCTCATCGACAGTGTTCGTGTATAAACTTCAGGTGTGTCTCCATGACAGGCTTCTTTCAGGAGGCGTTCCAAGTTTCTATTGTCTCTGTTCTAATTTACAAGTTATATTACTTTAAATTTCATCAACTTTATTATGTCACTAGATATACGGTTTGTCTAGATATGTAACAAATATATATATACTAAAAAAGTCAAAAGTCAAAACGACTTATACTTTAGAACTAGAGAAGCATACAGGAGATACGGTGAAACAAGTCTCGTTGATTTACTTCGGTTTCACAGCAAGTTGATCATAGTGGGATCAGAGCAAGTATAGAACCAGATTTGTGTCATCAATGCTATGCACATTTTTTTTTTTTTTTGAATACGCTCACAATGCACACAAAGTCATCTCTATATAAACGCACGCATGCTAAACAAAACACCTCTATAACACTGTGTCCGCAGATCTCGAGATTGACTAACCAACTAAGCTAGGCTCAGCTTTTAATGTTATGCACACTTATATGTACTACTAGGGTTATAATATATATATATATATATATATATATATATATATATATATATATATATATATATATATATATATATATATATATATATATATAAACACTAGTAGGATGCCCCAGCGTTGCTCTTGGGTATGAAGTAGAAATATAAGAAGTTTATAATAGTTGAAACTATGAATTAATAGATACATATATATGGATGTAGTAGGTTAATTACAGAGGTTATATCCACTGACATATATAGTATAGATTATTTGAACTAGACATCACCTAAATCTTATCTATCAAAACCCCTACTCCTACTGTAACTGAGGGTCATCCCCCTTTCAAAATTCTAGGAGTTTTTCTTCATAAAGTTATGCATATTTCGGAGGACCACATGTAATCATGATATGCAGTTTTGCTAAGTTTTTCTTACAAACGGGGTTTTTCTTAGAAATGGTTTAATTTTTTATAAAAAAAGTTATTGAAATATATCCATGTGGGGCCTTGTTTTGAAGAGCTTATTGCGAGGAACACCATAGTGCAATTGAATTTTAATTATGATACTCGGTTTAGGTGATAAGACTTTTTTCTATTTCAAAAGAAATAGCTAGTGGGAGATAAATGAGTCTTAGTGAGAGTAACTCCCTTGATGATGTCAGCTGACATCACTCTTGAAGCTTCAACCAATCACAATCAAGAGAATTAGCTTAGTAGGGTTTAGGCTTATAGTAGTTATAGATATGGGTGGAACAATTTGTAATGGTTTCATAACTAGCTACATATGGGTGGAACAATCAATGGATTCATAACTAGCTACCAGGAATCTTTCGCCTGAGAATACAGATGATGGCCAATTAACAGGAAGCAGAATAACGGAACCCTACCAACATGATCAAAAGGAAGTCCTTTTTCCATGGCTGTTACAGAGCCAAGTTAGACGAGAATAAATTTAATGTCATCTGAGACAGCACAACCACTAAAACCTGATATTCTTAAAATGACGCTGCCCTACTTCCAACCATCAAGATAGAGAACTTTCTTTCAGATGCAAAACAGACCATCATTGCAATATGCCCGCAACAATTCTCCGATATATGAAGGAAGATAGCCGTTAGAGGCATTTATGCTAGTATCAACATGAAAGGAAGATCCTTTGAAGAATTTCCCACCGACCATGACTCCAAAATTCTGTCAGACTTCTCACTACTGTTACTAATCAACTCCGTTGCTGACGTAAAAAGAAATGCTGATACTAGTGAAGCACATAGCTACTTGGCTGGCGATCTATAAAGTATATTAAGAAAGGATTATTTTAGAAAATAGGCTTCTCAGTAACAGAAGCAGGAATTATTTTGCCGGTAATGAAGTGGATAGGGCTGCTCCACGGAATGATCATGACAACAACGTCTACGACAGTATATCTTTATTGACAAGCTTAACTCCTCGCATGCTGAGACAATCACCATTACAAAAATGGTTTCTCTTGATGGTACCAAATTGTTTTCACTAGCGGTTTTCAAAAAACGACGCTGGTGAAAATCAGATTTGTACGAGTAGATTTCTTAAGAAAACTGCTAGTGAAAATCAAATTAGTACTTACGGTTTTAAATCACCACCCGTGAAAAGATTGATTTTCACTAGCATTTGAGAAAAATAGAAGCGGAAATTTATGGAGCCGCATTGAACTCCGGACAAACATCTGCCACTGGTAGGCCTTCTAATTAGGTAATTGTCTAAGGCTGCCGGCCGCATCTATTAATTGATTAACAAAATAAGATTTCTTTTTTTAGTAACAAAATAAGATTTCTTAAGATGTTCACTAAGGATGGACACAAGTCCATTGCAACCTATGAGCATGTTTAATAGTTTAGTGCAAAAGTACCAATAAAAAAAATATTACCACTACATGAGGAGTGCAAAGTCATACCTAGCAACTTGAATCCATCTAGTTCTAGACACCCACACCAAACCCGTTTCTATCATTGCATCAATAAAAGATCGTCCATACTCTTAGCAGTACTCAGGTGTGGAGTTGCAAATCCTTTAGGGCTCCTTTTGGCAGGGCTCCCGCGTATTCCTCCATCACTGTAGTGCCACTATAGCGCGCGGGAGCTAGAGCAGGTGGAGTTAAAAATCTAGCTCTAAGTGAGAGAGAGAGAGAGAGAGAAAAGGAAGAGGAAGAAAAATGGATCCTGTGAAGCCGTGTGCTACATATGAACAATACCTTTTTCCAGTGAAGACGGAGCAGTCAGAGCTGCACCAAAAGGAGCTTTAGTGTGCAAAACGTTTTCTAAACTTTTTTTGTAGCTGATCCCGTAACACTCAGCCACACTGTAAACCACAGCAACGTATATATCAGAACCAATTGGAGAGCGGACACACTTACGACGTTGCTCATAACAGTGACAAGCCCCTAGCAGCCTGCAAAATGTGTGTGGATCGGATACGGCGACTGAAATTAAGCATAAAATCTATATGTATCAATGAATACATTAATTGTCAGCATCCAATGCACCTCACAGGAATGAGGACGAGGAGCGAGGTCTCTAGCCGTCACCAAGAGCACAGATTCTTACAGGGCTTTCGGCAGAAGCTATAATACTAGTATTTGTGAAGAAGCACGCGCATTAGCCACTTTAACCAACCAGCATTAGTGGCGTATACGTGAAGCTGCCGTCCTGATGCGATGATTCTATCCCAGATTAGCTTTGCTCTTGCCACATTCGTGGAACAAGCGCTGGTCGTGGTCGATAAGGTCGGTGATCCCCCGTGGATAGACTCAGGTGTCTCCCCTGGCTATGCATGCAGGCATGCGATCAGCGGTGAGTTTCATGACATTGTTACTAAGGATGTCACACGCTAACTTTTGTATTCACAACTGTGATATAAATTAGTCTAAATTGGTAATTGAGCAAAAGATATATCTGGTTTGTAGAACTAAAGTAGTAGTACTAAACTGCAGAAAGGAATGATGGGTTCACTGGACGGGTTCCCACTTGCAACGATACGTATCTCCCCATTTTTTTTTCCTTGAGATTATCCCCCCAGGTTCTCCTAGCTAGTGCAATTCTCGTCACCTCCTTTGGATACCGTGCTGATATTCCCTTTGCATCCCGCTGCAATATAAATGGACAAACCACTATATATATGACACGAACTAGCTCAATATTTGCAGCAAGTAGAGCCGCCGCTAGCCTTATCAGCACATAGTTGACATACCCCCCCTTGAAAGACACATACATACATAAATAACCAAGGAGCGTCGCCAATGGCGAGTTTCCGTTGCTGGTCACTCTGTCCCAAGCCCCGGCAGGTAGCGAGCGAGAGCGTGCACGGCGCGAAGGTCGCTCTGCAGCGGCTGAGCAGGCGCTGTGAGACCTGCGACGTTGAGGCCGGCACGTTATGCAAGTGCAGAGAGGAGGGCGTGGCCCGGGACGGCGCGAGGGTGTCCGTCGTGGAGGTGAATGGTGAGGGGCGTCGTAGCGGGCCGAACAGCTCCTTTGCACACTCCGTCATCAACATGGTTGGGATGCTCATAGGTATAATTTATAACTGCAGTCAATCTACATATCCCACCAATCTACGGAATCGGGTCCACCTGTCACCAAGCCATTTTCACTTTAGTGCTTAATTTTGTTGTATTATAAAAAACGTTTAGTAAAAAAAATATTTGTTGATATCTACAAATATCTTATTATAAAAGAGTTAGTGTCAGATCAACAAGTCATAGCTTTGGGTTTATAAGAACGCGACACACGTGATTCAGTGTGTCCGTCGGACAAAGAGTGTGATCGCTACTGGAATCTAGCTTTTTGCCGAGTGTCAAGTGATTTGCTGAGTACTTTTTTTGCACTTCGCGAAGAGCTCTTTTGCCAGTGTCAAGCAAAGACAAATTTCAAAGCACATTTTAAAGTAGTAAATTAATTTAAATAAAAAAGGTTTTAACTAAAAAGTTGTATAACTCATCAAGATGTACAATTTTTGTTTCGGTCAGTTTTTTATATGACAAAATAAAAGTAAATTTATTCATAAATCTTACATATCTCATAGTTTCAACTACAAGAGAGATATATAAGATTTTGTGCATAATGTTAGACCACCCTATTGGATGCAAAAATGACCAAACAACCAAAATAATTTTTTAAGATCTTGAATACTTATAAAACTTTGTAGTTGACATCTTTTAATTTAAAATCATCTTGTCATTCAAAACTGCATATAAATTTTAAAATTTAAAATACGAATTTTTCAAAAGACCTTGGATAAAAAACCAAAATAAATTTTGTAGATCTTAAAAAGTTGTGAGTTTTTCTTCTCATGCAAAACTATACTTGAATTTCTTAAATTGGAAATTCATATATTGTAAATGATCTCGGATGGAGAAACCTCCTAAACGAAAAGTGTAGATCTCGAAAAGTTATGAAACTTTATAGTTGATCATTTTTTTATATTTAAATTCGTTTAGGACCTCAAATAAAAGATTTATACTCAGTTAGTGGGAGATACCATGTGAGCATGGGCTCATTGGTTTGAATCCCACCGACCGCAAAGCTCCGCGACTTACGACTTCGACAGAGACAGGCGGCGCTGGCCGGTGGAGAGCCACCTCCAATTAATTTTTTCTAATTTTTTCGGGTTTTTTGTTTAGAACTTTGCTGAGTGTCGGGCACTCGGCATAGTGGATAGCATGGACTTTTTTTTGCAAATAACAAGTAGCACAAATATTCAACCACATTATTTATGTGCCATTTCAGGGCTGGGGCAGCTTTCCACTCCATACGCCTTGGAGAACGGCGGGTGGGCCTCTGTATTCCTTCTCATCGGCCTCGGCGTGATGTGCGCCTACACAGCTCACATCATCGGCAGGTGCCTCGACGAGGACTCTGGTTCCAAAACGTACCAGGACATCGGCGAGCAGGCGTTCGGGGTCCAGGGCCGCGTCATCGCCTCAACCTTCATCTACCTCGAGATCTTCTTGGCACTCGTCTCTTACACCATCTCCCTCAGCGACAACCTGCCGCTCGTCTTCGCTGGCGTCAAGCTGCACCTTCCGTGGCTCCACCTCAGCGCGACGCAGCTGCTAACAATCATCGCCGTGCTGGTGGCGCTTCCCAGCCTTTGGCTGAGGGACCTCTCGTCCATCTCCTTCCTTTCCTTCGCAGGCATCATCATGTCGCTGCTCATCTTCGGCAGCGTCGTCAGCACGGCCGCGTTCGGCACGGTGAACCTGGGCAAGCACATCCCCGTGCTCCAGCTGGAGAAGATCCCGGCGGTGTCTGGGCTGTACATGTTCAGCTACGCGGGGCACATCGTTTTCCCAAACATCTACACCGCCATGAAGGACCCTTCCAGCTTCACCAAGGTCTCCGTTACGAGCTTCGCCGTGGTCACCGCTCTCTACGCAGCTCTTGCGTTCGTCGGCGCGAGCCTCTTCGGCCCGGCGGTGAGCTCTCAGATCACGCTCAGCATGCCGCCGCATGTCGTGGTCACCAAGGTGGCGCTGTGGGCTACCGTGCTCACCCCGGTCACCAAGTACGCGCTTGAGTTCGCGCCGTTTGCCATCCAGCTCCAGCACCACCTCCCAGAGGGCATGGGACCTCGCGCGCGCATGCTCGTCCGCGGTGGAGTCGGGTCGGCAGCGCTCCTCGTCATCCTGGCGCTGGCCCTCTCCGTGCCGTACTTCCAGTACGTGCTCAGCCTCACGGGCTCGCTAGTGAGCGTGGCGATCAGCGTCATCTTCCCCTGCGCGTTCTACCTCAAGATCTACTGGGGCAGGGTGCCCATGTCCACCGTCACTCTCAACGCGCTGTTGATCGTGACCGGCGCAGCTCTTGCGGTGGTGGGGACCATCTCGTCGACCAAGTCGCTTGTGCAGAGTATCCAAAGAGGCCATGCGGCGTAAGAATCTCAGGATGCCGTCTACACCGTACTATTGGAGTCCTTCCGTGTAACAAAACACATTTGCTCTATATATAATTCTTGCATCAAATGTATATGTGGCTGCCGTTCATAATAATAGCCCATGCAAGGCTCCTAAGGCTCCTGTCAAAAGCGCTTGCATTTTCTCTTTCTCTATATTATATTATTATTAGTGAAGCCTTTTAGTTTTGGATGTTTCTATTTCTATTATGTAATCGTGTACTGCTTTTATCCTAAAATATAAGATATCATGGAAATTTTTAACAAACTAAAGGATAAACAAACGGTGCATGTAACCCTCCTTTAATCATAGGGAGATCTTGTGCTTAGCCTAGTGGTTACTATGAAAATAGAAAACACTGGTATTAGGTACATATGTGCACGAGCCTAGCCGAGTTATTGCACATTTGGTCAGAATCCATCACCCGCGACGTAATTGCTTCCGCCAGAGGATAATTGGTAGTGATGGTGTGATCTCTATTAGTGCCGGTCTATCAACCTGATAGTGATAATACGCTATCACTGTATGATCAAAGCACTAGATAGCAGTGAGGCATAAACTGACATTGGTGTCATGAGTGTCACTATTGAGTCATCCTTTGAATGGCAGTGACGACACTGATGACACCAATGCTAGTTCATGTTTTAACCAGCAGCGATACTTATTAGAGCACTACCAGATCATTGCACATCTGGCAGTGAATTGCGGAGTGTCTCTGCCAGCTCAATGCCACACCCAACCATTATTATTATAACGCACCATACAATTATATTGCATTTAAAGAATTCTCATGACCATCACATTTCTCAAAGATCCAAAAATGTGAATACATATAGATAGAAAACCTATACATGTATACTTAATAGGTAGAATGAAGTTACTGCAAGACAAAGTTTCAATCCTACAAATTAAACAAAAGTGGAGCACACCCACTACTTTGGTTACCACGTGCCACGACATAGTTTGTGTAGTGAACATTACCGTGTTTATCTGAGCACATCATTTAAGTATGTCAACGAATCAACTAGTGCACTCTCTTTTGCCTTCCAGAAATGAATGGATGGTCTACCGAAGATTGCACAAATCGGAGGCACCAAAATGGGCTAGGACACTAGTACACAAAGCATTAGTAGAGACGGTTGTAGACGCCTCAGCACTGGCGTTTTGGGCTGCCGCCAGTGCTAGAGGCCAGTGAAAATGTTGCATTTTCACTGGCGGTTGCTTAAAAACCGTCTGTGAAAACGCATTTCCACAGGCGGTTCACTTAAGAAACCGCCAGTGAAAATGCCATTTCCACTGGCGGTTAACATAAGAAACCGCCGGTGGAAATGCCATTTCCACAGGCGGTTTTGTTATGTGAACCGCCTGTATTAAAGTTTCCCGCCAAAATTCATTTGAATTTTCATTTTTTCAATTGGCGCCATTTCTGTCCTCAACCCTCCCTCCTCTCTGTCCCTCCTCTTTCTCCCCTCCCTCCCTCCTCTCTCTCCCCCCTCATCTTCCTCCCTTGTCCCCCCTCATCTTTCTCCATTACGATAATCAATGCAAAGACTATTTAATTATAAAAAATACATTAAGAAAAACTAACTATACCATACTGTACTTATATACATATATACATCATTAACAATTTAATTACACTATACATTGTTTTCATCAAAATTGTTTTTCGGCCACCATGTGATAATAAAATTTGAGAGAGGATTCTAATAATCATTTCGACTTAATTTTAGAGCGCTAATGTCCCTTAGCGCTCGAACTCTGGCCTCGCTAAAGGCGCCTTCAGTGGTGATATTTTCCCTCCGAAGGAATAATTTCTCTCATGATAAATGAGCGAGAGATCTTCAATTATTCCATACATAGTTAGCTCGTCGAAGTTGTTGGAGTCCGCTTCTTGATACGCCTGAAAAGGAAGTTTGTAAGCATTATATATATTTCCATGCGTCTAAATAAATTTGCATTTTTAACGATATAAATACAAACGTTACTATTAGTGTTACCTTAGGATTCTCGATGTACCGTCCGGCCGTTCTCATGAACTTCGCGCGTGTAGAATCCACGGTGCGGCGAACCGATTGGTTGCTTGTGGCACTACATAAATTGCTTAGAGTTATTTACTTGTAATAACATCTTATATATGTAACATGCGATATTGATTCATAATAAATTTACATACCGGCCATTTGTGAAAAAAATTGTATTTCCTTCCCCGCCAAAGACGGGTCAAACACTCCACCTCTTATTTTATAGAATCTCCAACATCTATGATCTCAAAAAGAATCGGTTAGCAGCAATCTTAAACTCTCATCGATTAAAAGATGCATGCTATATTTTGTCGACTTTACCGTTCTATGATGCTTTGGAATTTTGCATATCTTTTAGGTGGGTAGTCGGCGGAGTCCAAGACCAGCACCCTTCCGTCTCTAGGATAAATGAAGAAGCATATCCAGTGGTCACTGCGCAAGATCGAAACCGAGTTGTCATGCATTTATATAAACCGATACTTAAGGCGATGTATGTATATGAACCCATACTTACCTAAAGTTATAAGGGGCAACTACGCATTCCACGTGTTTGTCTTTGGAGCAATGCATTGCCTATGTATGTGGCATAGTGAGTCTCATGATCCTTCTCCAAATCTTTTTTTTTCTCTTTTCTTTATCTTTCTTTGATAACCCCTTCAATTCGTCATTTGTCGTCACCAATTTGGAAGATGTGCTCATTCTCGTAAATTTTTTTTGGGGCTTAGGTACCCAGTCCTTTTGAAGTCATTCTTGTTTGGTGGGGGACCGTACACGAACTCGTTTTGTTCATATTGCATTTACGCAAGGCACAAGATAGAAGTCAATAATAATAAACGAAAGTTCATGTTAGTGTGAGAGGTACACTTACAATGCAAATAGCGTGGCGAGCTGAGCGTCGAGCCGCTTAAGGTTAAAAGCCAACCATATGTCCTCAAAAGTAACGAAAGGCGTGTCTCGTTCACTTATGAAAGCATTTGGTGGTATGTCCACTTGGATTGCGTCGATCCCGAGTCGAGCCGCTCGCATGTACCAGTTCATGAATTCTTTTTATACCAGGCGGAAGCTTTTGGAGTTGTTCCCAACTCGGTAGAGCCCTGCCAGTACATATTTATCTGGGACATTTTCATAGTCATCCCATGTTGGCCTCACTATCTTTAGTGCTCGAATCTTTGCTTCTTCCACTTTGCCTTCTCTTGCTCGGCTAAGTCCACGGTACTTGACTTGCGAGAAAGCGCAATCCCTTCTAAAAATTTGGCAAAGGCTCTGCTGTTTTCTTCTTCGGCTCATAAGGGGAAACCAATTTGGGAATAGAAAATTTCCTCTTCTTGGTGGCGGCGGGTTTTTCTTGGGTCTTCTTTGGTGGCGGCGGTGGTGTCCAAGGCGATGCTTCTATGTCTTGAGGTGGTGGGGACGAAGCGGGCTCACGGATGGTGTACTTTTTTACGTGGCGGAGATCCCGCTGGCTGGTTTCGTTGTTGACGGTGGGGTTCTTGAAGGATCGGCGGCGGGGGGTGATGATGGTGGGTTTAGATCCCGTTGGCCGGTCGAGATCGGTGCTGACTCTCGAAGTTTACGGCGGGGCTTACGTGGAAGGTGGTGGCTGGGTCAAGCTGGACATCTCTTCGAGGCCACGGGGATGAAATTATTAATGGCTTTGTCCGAGTGTCTCAATACCCTCGGGACCAGAAACTTCTAGCACGTCATCCTCGTAGCCTGGGACGACCGTCAGCACCTCTACCCTGCAGTACTCTTCTGGTATAGGTTTGCCATGATAGTCTCGTCCGGGGATCGCAAAGCCTGTGGCTACCTCCCTTGTACGTTGATGCTTCATACCATATCGTATGAGCATTTTGCAAGGTGTCGGCCCATTGATGTCATCCACGAGGGGTGGTACCGGTGTGTGTTTCCTGTGGACCCCACACTACTTAGAAAGGGAGCAGATTGAGCGGGCATGCCATGAATCATCTCCTGAGCTGCAGGAGTTGGTTGTCCAGGAACGAGCTGCATCTGTGGCCCTTGTGTGCTCATCTGCTGAACGGACACTGCACTTGCTAACTTCACGCACCGGCTTTGGATCGGGATTTGTTAGAAAGTCTGACATCATGTTCTTGAATTGTTCCTTAGCCTTTTCTTCAAAAAAATGCTGCAGATCCTCCTTGTATTGATCGCGTTTCTTATACATGGCCACCCACTCCTCACCAAATCCTTCTTTCCATCCCATCTTCGAGGAGATGCCACGTACACGGCCAGGATGCTCAGGGTTGCCCAGTCCAAGACTTAGTATGTCTCTCTCCCTTTGTGGCTTGAGTTTCCCTTGTTTGACCTCCGCTGCTAGCTCCAACATCTTATCATTTGGGGCCGTGATTTCTAAGGGGACAGTTCACACGGTTTTAGTTTGTCTTGTTCCCCCGACCTCCGAGCCAATTTGCCGTCCTCTCACCAACTTCCCTCGATAGCACACGAACCCCTTGTTTCTTTAGCTCCTCCCTCCTCGCCCGCCATTTTGGAACTTGTTTCTTGTAACCACCGGTGCCAAGGTGGTGGTGGTATTTGTTCTTCTTTGCAAGTCTTTGGGCAGCTTCACTCTTGGCTTTGGCCTGCGGGTCGTTCTTCTGGCGCCTTGAATATCTCCCACTGCGGCTGCTTTGTGATCTTATACTTGCTCGTTGGGTCGTACCCATGCTTGAGAAACTTGGTATTCATCTCGGATCGCCCGATTCACGGAATGATGTTGCAACCGCTTGAAAAAATCTTTGCATAGCCGGTTTCTCCGTCCCCCGTAGGGTACACAAACCTTTCTATAAACTTGTCCCATAGCTCTTTCCTTTTTTTGTCGCATCCACACATCCTTCCACCTAGTGATTGTGATGTCCAATTTATCCCTTACCAACCAACCAATTGCATTCCTTATCTTGGCCGCCACCTCATCGGGCACTAGAGGCTCTCCTTTCGGGCCGATGCTAGGAACTATATATGTCTTCTCTCGGCCACTTGTTTGTTCCTCGGTCCACCACGTTTTGGTCACTTTGTTTCCTTTTTTCTTGATTTGGAGGTGGTTGTCTCGATCGTTTTCGGTGCTTCGTCTTGAGGCACGTCTTCTTCTTCCGCGAGAAGTTCCCGCATTTGAGACATAACCTCCGGCCGAAAGAATTGAAGAGTGTAAGGATCATTATGACTATAATACTATGAAGGGAAGTGTTGGTTTTCATATTATGAGTATACCTCATCATACGGATCATAATCCGGGTCAACACTTTTTTCGCGTTGCCTATCTATGCTAGGGCATGGATCACTTCGAACGCCATCATCTTCCTCTTCTTCCAACATGTCACCATGGAAATCTTCTTCTTGTTCTTCTTCCGCTAGGGGGGGTGACTCTCAAGACTATTTGCTCTTCTTCTTCGGAGGATTTACAGTTCTATGCATGGCAATAACTATGTTAGTTACTTTGATAGGGTTCGACGTTATAAAAAGGGCAAGGCTTCTTAATGCCGTGAGACTCACCGTGCCTCCGGGGGTGTGTGAGTCTTAGTGGGTGACTCTACATCTTTGCTCTTACGCCTCGATGGTCTTTAGATGTTGGAGACGTCATCTTCTCGATAACTTCAAATATAACACTAGGTCATTAACATGCTAAGTCATTAACACTAGGTCATTAACATGCTTCACACTAAGTCATTAGAAATTAACACTTAGAAATACCACTAAGTCATTAATTAAATACCACTAAGTCATTCAGTAGGTCATTAAGTCACTAACACTAAGTCATTAGAAATTAACACTTAGAAAATACCACTAAGTCATTAATTAAATACCACTAAGTCATTCAGTAGGTCATTAAGTCACTAACACTAAGTCATTAGGAATTAACACTTAGAAAATACCACTAAGTCATTAAGTAAATACCACTAAGTCATTCAGTAAGTCATTAAGTCACTAACATTAAGTCATTAGGAATTAACACTTAGAAAATACCACTAAGTCATTAAAAAAAATATGTACCTATGACAAGGCGTGGAGGAGAGAAGTCGGTGGCGGCAAGCGATGAGAAGACGGTGGCACGATGATTATTTGGCGGGTATCGAGAAGGTGATTTGTCAATTAACAAAGTGAGGGAGGATACCAATTAGTGTCATAATACAATTACTAAAAATTACACATACAATATATGTAACGTGCCACATGCAATTAATACAAATATAAATCAAAATAATTAATATATCAAAATAATATTACACATACAATATTAATTACACATATAATTTATTTTTTATATAGACATTCAACTCATTTTACTTATTTTACTAATTTTTTAAAATTACTAACAATTGTTAGTAATTAATACAAATATAAATAAAATAGTAATTATTACATAAAATAAAAAAAAAAAAGGCCCTTTGTTGGGCCTTTTCGCCCAACAGTGGCCCAAATCGGCTCAACCACGGGCGGGCGCGGGAGGGCGCTGCCCTAACGTCTTGTGCGGCTGGCGCCGGCGCCGCAACCGGCCCGCGCTGCCGCCGCCTACCGCCGCCGCCGGCGCAAGCCGCCGCCCAAGGCCACCCCACGCACGCATCCTCACCGCGGCGCACGCAGATTTAACGACGAGCGTGGCGGCGGCGGGTGCGGGGCTCCGCTCCGTCCCTCAGGCATTGCTCGGCGGCGGCACTCCCGGTGGAAGAAGCTTCGGCGGTGCTCCGGCGGAAGAAGGAGAAGGGCGGCGCTCCGGTGGAAGAAGGGCGGCGCTCCGGTGGAAGGAGAAGGGCGGCGCTCCGGCGGAAGGAGAAGGGCGGCGCTCCAGCGGAGAATTTCGGCAGCCTGACGGCGTCGATTTCAAAAAGCTCGCCCACCAGACTTGTGAAAATTTTAAGTCTGGTGGGCGGTATAAGTAGAGTGACCATTTCTACAGGCGGTTGTCCTACAACCGCCCGGTAAAAATAGTTTCTGGCGGTTGACTAGGACAACCGCTTTGTAGAAATTATTTTTCACAAAGGCGGTGCTCTTACCCAACCGCCCGGTGGAAATGGATTTCCACCGGCGGTTTTCTAGGACCACCGCTTTGTAAAAATGTTTTTATATTTTATGTTAAACTGAGGAGAATTTCTTTTTGGTTATTTCCTTTAGGTTATTTCTATTAGGATATTTGGTGTAGGTATATTGCTTTGAGGAGATTTTGTGTAGGCAACTTCTTTCAGTTTATTTCTTGTAGTGTATTATTTGTAGGCTATTTCTTTTACTTAATTCCTTGTAGGTTATTTCTTTTTTTTATTTCTTTTTAGGTTAATTTTTTAGGTTATTTTTTTTGGTTCTTGGTGTAGGTATATTTCTTTGAGGAGATTTTTTGTAGGTAATTTCTTTCAGGTTATTTCTTGTAGTGTATTATTTGTAGGCTTTTTCTTTTACTTAATTCCTTGTAGGTTATTTTTTTATTATTCTTTTTAGGTTATTTCTTTTTTTTGTTATTTCTTTTAGGTTAATTCTTTTTAGGTTATTTTTTTGGTTACTTCTTTTACTATATTTCTTTTAAGTATATTTTTTTTAGGTTATATTTCTTTTAAGTATATTTCTTTTTTAGGTTATTTTTTTATAGGACCCTAACTCTTGTAGATATTTATGAAAGCTAGGTAAATACCAAGAGAGTATAACGAAAAGGACTTAAAGAAGTAGAAAGAAAATGACTTAAAGAAGTACAATGAAAAGGACTAAAAAGTAGAAAGAAAAGGACTTAAAGATATAGAAAGAAAAGGACTTAAAGAAGTAGAAAGAAATGGACTTAAATAAATAGAAAGCAAAAAGAAAATAAATAAGTTGAAGAGCAATACCAAGATAGACCAATTAATGAGTACAAATTACAACTGATAAATTGTTACACATGACAATGACTAATATTTAACTACTATAAAATCTAGCTAGCCCGGATTGTTATCGCGCCTTCTCTATCGTGGCGCACCCATGGCAATGAATTTTTTGGGGATGGTACGCTCAACATTCTTTATCTTTAAAGGATGATCTTCAAAAAGAGAGACATGTGCCCAAAATGGTTGAAGTCATCTAGGTCAATTACACCATCAACTCCTAAACCTTGTTGCTTTCGGGAAGAACTATATGTTTGGTCTTGTCGCTACTTTTCTTCTCTTCTTTAGAAACGACTGTTCGCATAGAAGACACGTGCAAAGACGGATAGCAAGGATCAAGGATCATCCTTGTAGCCTACTTTACTTAGATCAAGAACCCTCGGGCCATAGTTGTTCCTTTGTGACATGATTCTCATCAACCCATTGGCATCGAAACACGGGCGTCTTAAATGAATCATAGTCTAGTTCCCATATCTCCTCAATGAAGCCATAGTATGTAACGTTTTCATTTGAATCATCTATGGCCTCGCAACGAACACCACTGCTTTTTTGCGTCATGCTCTTTTTTTTGTCCCTAGAAGTGGTACAAAAGCATTGAAGCCACTTATGTCATAGGTACGCCATGATGTTACCCGCCGAGATGGTCCGGTGACCAACCTCTTGATTGTTTGTTGCTCAATTATTTCTCCATTTGGAATGTTACGCTCCATTAGCCATGAAGTGAATCGGCGCTTGTGTTCCTTTGATAGCCATTCCTCTGTTTGCCCGGGGTTTTGATCGCTTAGCTCTTCTATGTGTTGTGTGATCGGAGGCTCCATTATCGAGAGGCGATGCATGATGCTATGATGCGCCTCGAGGACTACATTATAGTCTAATGGGATGAATGATTTCCGGCCCATCCTCCCACACCCATGTAGTCCGCCCTCATGTCGGGATGAAGGCAAACCTATTGCAATCGATCTTTTAGAAAATTATTGCAGAATGGACCTCCGGAATCAATGGCCTCTTCGGTAGTGTATCCCTCTATCATGGAGGCCTCGGGGAGCACACAGTGGATACGTACCCATTCAGTATTGACATGAAACGTTCATACGTCCACATCTCATGCAGGTACATGGGACCCAAAGCCTGTATTTGTGGCACCAAATGCACGATAAGGTGTACCATTATATCAAAGAAAGATGGTGGGAAACACATCTCAAGCTGTGACCCTTGTCTCAACCGCGAATTCCTGAAGAGACTCCAACTGCTCTCGGTCAATTACCTTCTGAGATATCTCATTAAAAAAGTAGCATAACCGTGTGATTGCCATCTTTAAGAACACGGGGCTTATTGCCCTGATGGCAATAGGGAGAAAGGTTGTCAACATCATATGACAATCATGTGAGTTATAGTTGGTTATTGTAAGATCCTTCATTGACACAATACTCTTAATGTTAGAGCAAAATCCAGCTGGAACTTTCAATTTCTTCAACCAAACACACATCGCATGTTTCTCATCCATAGTGAGGTTGTAGCTTGCTGCCGGGAGGTAGTACTTTCCATTATCTAGCAACATTGGATGAAGTTCTGGTTTTATCTTTAAATTGACTAGGTCCTGACGTGAACTCAGTCCTTCCTTTGTCTTACCCTTTATATCTAGCAACATTACCAATTATGCTTTCAAACACATTCTTACGAATGTGCATACCATCCACCACGTGCCGTATGTCAAGCTCTTTCCAATATGGCAAATACTTGAAGAAAATTGACATCTTCTTAAATGTAGCTCCGGGGAGGCTGGCTTCACAACCTTTCTTGCTTTTCCATCTTTTGTCTTCTTGCCAAATACAAACTTGATGTTCTTAACTATCTCATACCTCTTTGACCTTTACTATTACGATGGAGCGGTGGACTTTGTTTCATCGTGATTATCAAAGTATCTATCCATCTTTTCGCAAGCGGTACCTATGTCCTCTCGATAAGAAACGCTTTTGTGTCTCATGTATACTATCTTGTTGGAGGCACCGAGGGACACATAAAAAGTTTCATCTAAGCATACTACACAACCGACCTTACCCTTGAACTGTCCTGACAATACAAAGAGACCTGGGTAATCATTGATCGTAACAAAGATAATTGCTCTTAGTGTGAATGACTCTTTTCGGTATTCGTCCAACATGGCGACACCTGTATCCCACAATATTCTCATTTCCTCCATTAATGGCTCCAAGAATACATCCATATCAACACCGGGTTGTGTAGGTCCGAGAAATAAGAATGGTCGGACAAAAGGTATTTGCGCTTTACGCAACAAGTGTGGAGGGAGGTTGTAGATAGTGAGGAGCACCGGCCATGTGCTATGCGTGCTTTGCTCCTTTCGGCGAAGGGATTCATTCCGTCGGTGCATAGTGCGAACCGAACATTTCTTATCTCCTTAGCAAACTCGGGTGGTCGGCATTGAATTTTTGCCATTGCTTCCCATCGGCGAGGATGTCGAAGCTTTACGTCCCACTTTGTGCTTCTCGAAGCATGCCAGTCATAAGCTCTGCATCTTCGGGGTTTGCAAACAAACACCGTAGGCGATCAACTACCGGAAGATACCACATCACCAAAGCTGGAACCTTTCTCCGGGCATAATAGTCTTCTTCTTCATTTTCTTTGTTGTAGAGTTTTGAACTCGTCGGGTCTTCTTTCTCTTCTTCCCTTTGGAAAGCGAAGTTGCATTCTCCTCTTGTAGGTAGTCTTTTTTTAGTGTTGTACCGACTTGCACTACAATTTGGACAGTTATCCAAGTCTTTGTAATCACCTCGATATAAGATACGAGTGGTTTTACGCAAGCGTGGATCTTACGGACACCCATAGTAAGCGGACTGATTAGCTTCTTTGTATAGTAAGTGTTAGCAGGCACTTTGTTCTCCTTTGGAAGCATATCTCTAAGAGTACTCAACAATGCATCGAAGCTGGTATCGGACCATCCGTACCTAGCCTTCAACATCAACAACTTAAGCACAGACCGTAATGTCGTGAACTCTTTGGTGCAACCCTTACTCTCATCGTATAAGGGCTCTTTGCTGCTTTTTGCTCTAATGTCTTCATCCCTTTCATGAAAAACATTGATGGATCCGTATGACGATGCAATAGTGCAGCCATCAATTCTGCGTCTTCATCCTCCACCTGAGTTTTGTTGCAATCGGATCCTCCAACATTTGCATCATCATCATCGTGAACATCGGGCACAACATGTTCACTCTCTTGTGGACAATGGTGTTCTGTCTCATGTCCGAACCGGTATACATCGTCAACAAGCATATACGGGCCATTGCCACCGAGACTCACAGGGGTCTTGACTACATACATTGCAGAGCTTCCCTCCCCATGCTTTGTCCAAATCAAGTAATCATTCATAAATCCTCGACGGACCACATGAGCCATGATGGGACTTGTGTCTTCAAAAACAACAAGATTTCGCAGTCAGCGATGCAAAGGACAACATATGTGCTTCGATGCGTGTTCTCAATGCATGATTTTTAGCTGCATCGATAAAACCTACGGACCTCAAGTAGGTAGGATGGATCTACTCTGTCTAAGTTATACATCCAAAATGCTCTATCCATTGTCACCTGTTATAGAGTTGAATATATTTAAATAATATAATCACTAAAAAGGGGACATTAATGTCTTGTGATAATTAATAACAAACCTTAAAGATGATCAAAGCAAACTCCTTTAATGGATTATAGATGAAAAGAACTCCTCGCTTGTATATTTCTCAAATAACACACGTCTGGGCTACATATAGTTAAAACAACTAGTTAAATAAATACGACTCTCCATAATAAATAAAGCAATAGTAAATATTTCAAGCATCATTTTATTAGATGAAATCTAAAAACAAAAGGAAGACTAACCTTTGCTTAATTTAACAAGACATAACTTAATAATTAAAGAGACAATAATTGTTAATCATCAATATGACAAATAAACTAGTAACTACAAAAACACTAGACACAACTAAATGAACTAAACATAATAAATTAAAGCATCATTTTATTATATGAAATCCTAAAAAAAATAAAGGAGGACTACTTAATGAAACCCAAATGAAAGCCTAACCACTGCTAAATTTAATAAAACAAAACTTAACAATTAAAGAGATACTAATTTTGAAGCATCAATATGACAAATCAACTAGAAATTAAAAAAACTAAACAAAACTAAATGAACTAAATATAGTAAATTAAACCCTAATGAAAGCCTCACCACTACTTGATTTAAAAAACTTAACTACATATTATATTAAACAAAATATAAATATATAATTAAGCAAACACTAATTTCAAGCATCAATATAACACTTTAACTAATAATTAAATAAGAGTAACTAAAATTTAATGAAACAATAATTAAAAAATCACCGCTAAAAAACATCACTAATTGCTAATTAAACTAAATATAACTAAATATTAAAATAAAGGAAAACCCTAGAAAAAGAGTGACTAGAATTATGGAAAAAAAAAAACCTAGCTACGCTTCTCTCTCTCTCTCACATGAGGTGAAACCCTAGATCTCAAATGTGGGTGGGATTGAGCAAAAATGAGGAAAATGAGGTAAGAAACACATAAACTAACCTTTTTTAGTCACCTTCTCCGAAGAAATCAAGAGGAAAACCTCCCCCCTTGTATTTAGTGAAATCTGGACCTCCAAAGTTCTTCCATGGAAGAACTTGTCGAGCCACTTGTTACGTTGGTTGTGGTGGGGAGGAAGAAAGGGGGGGTATATATAGGAGAGGATCATCACAAGGCGGTTAACTTAAGGAAACCGCCCGGTGTAAAATTGCTCCATTTTTCACCGGCGGTTGACCTAAAGGAAACCGCCCGGTGAAAAAAATGTTCATGCTTGGCGGTTCCTTAAGTAAACCGCCCGGTGTAAAATGGAGCAATTTACTTTGGCGGTTCTCTTAAGAAAACCGTCGGTGCTAGCCCTTTTTCCACTGGCGGTTCTAAAGCTGGGGCCCGCTTGTCGATTTCCAAAGTGGCGTCTCTAAGCTAAAACCGCCAGTGAAAATAAATGCCTACCGTCAAGACAAATGCTTTGTGTACTAGTGGGACCTGAAGCAAAATTCAAATAACCCTGCGCAATCCATGTGAGGTGGCCCTTGAGCATGCATAGTACCAGTCATAACCAATTTGCCCCAGGGTTTGAGTTATTAGAACAACATGGAAGCTATGCGTAGCATTTGGCGAATCATGATACAGAACTTAAAAGTGGTGTCAACAGATAGAATATGAGCACAATGAATTAAAAAATAATATATGTATACATGCATTGAATTAAAACATGTATATTTGAGCACCACTTTTACTATAGCACATCTATTTCGTTCTCCCATGCAGTCAACTCACAAGCTGCTACCACATCTCAATTCGCTTCCTGTAAAGCATGTAGCCGAATGGACGAGAAGCCAAGAATTATGTATCTGTTGGCCACAAGCTCCTCCATACATAGTCTTACAATATTTTTCTCGGTAGTTCTCTGATTCAACGCCATCCTTCTGGTAATGGTAATTTTCTCTACTACATTTTAGGCTCACCCCATCTGCCACGTATATTGAAATTGACATGGCAAGTAAATCCCTCTCCATCATGGACGTTTGTTGTCAAATAATTAATTCTATGGACTCTGAGAATCTTGGAGCCATCTACTCAGTTCAATTATCTACGATAAATTACAAAAGTGTGCTAGGATGTAAAAAAAAATCTACATTAAGTTGAGTGTAAGATATGATTACTTACTTTGATCTAAAGTGAGAATTGTGCCCAAGTAGTGAATCTTGGTGGAGACCATTATTGCATTATCTAACCAAGGTGTTAATGTTCATCACCTTGTAGTGCTGGTTTTTTGTATGTGTTCTTAAATAACATGTAATTGTCGATAGATTTGTTTGACAGTGATGTATATTTTCATATATTGTGTGTATATATGACCCAGGTTTAGTGCAATCAAAATAATATTTGTATTATTGTAACAATTGTATTTCAAAAAATACAGTATTGTTGGCCTATCCAAATTGTTACTAATATGGAAACAACCGGTGGTGATAAAAGTGATATTGATAGAACCACACCACCATATATAATACGCTAAATTGACGTTGATACCACCATCATTACTATTGTCAAATGGCAAACGGCTGTGCTAGTACCTACCATTGGATTTTAGCTAATCCCGGTGAGAGTGAGCTGACGGAGGACCTTCGCTCGAGGGCGAAGGTAAATAATGGATGAAAGACTGAGTTAAGTGGAGTCTTTATTATTGCTTCACTACTATTGTCAACTAACTCTTACATGAGGTCCATGCTCCCCCTTTGTATTGCATGGAACCGACCTAGGTCCATTTACATAAGTGCCCTAAAAGCATATTCCCATGATATCCTATCCTCTTTACAACCTACATGAGGGTAGAACAAATAAGTTGGCCAATGATTGCTCTAGCCCATGTGGCTGTAGCTTACTTGAGGATGCCTCCGCTCGGCTCTGATTATTCGCATCACCCCACTGGGTCATCGGAAACTTTGCCGGGGAGGGGAGAGGTGGTGGCCTTCGCTTATTCTCTCCATTCTACTGTATGCCTTCTGTGTCCAGGCCTCTAGATCAGTCCTTGCCTTGCCCCACATCGTGCCTCTGCCGCTGTGCCTTAATAGGGCGGAGTTTCTACCCGTCTATCCTGGAAAAGAGCCATGGTGCCTATGTCGAGCCTCCACCAGCATGCCTTTGGAAGGCGGAGGTTCCACACTCATGTCCTACAAAAGAGCCATGGAGCCTCCGCCAAGCCTTTGCCACCATGCCTTGGGAAGGTGGAGGTTCCGCACTCATGTCCTGCATATAAACAGATCTGTTAGCCTTTTTAGCATGTGGTTCTTGGAATTAAGGGGAGGAGGAAGACCATGTTGTTTGAATGGTAGAGTGATTCTAGGGAAGACCTTTGTGGTTGCTCGAGACATGGTCCCAACACCTAAAACAAAGCAGAATTACAACCCGAACCCACTTTGATGTCTTGTTCATGTATTGCTGCCGGATGGTACGCCCAACTAACATTGTTATCTCTATCATCATTGTTGGATTGTCCACAAAACCAACAGTGCAATGTGACCGATTGCCGTTGGATCGAGCTCTGACGTGGTGGTCAGTGTACCTTATAGCACTGCCATATTTGCCTTGACCAAGTGGTGACAAATAATACCACCGCACACCGTCTAGCACCAAAATGGCAAACGCAATTGATGGTGAAGTGGGGGAGGGGGGGGGGGGGGTTGGAACCAGCATGATGAACATTCTATAATAATGTTCCTCTCTAGTGCTTGCAAGAGCACCAAGGAAGGGCGGAGACCTAGTCACTTGCAGGCAGAGAGAAGGGTCGAGGATTCACCTTTCTCTACCATAGCAAGGGTCATGAGGCTTCGGGAGATTTGGTTTATCACGAGCGTAATGGCAATCGTTGGACATGACTATGTGACAATTGGGCACAAACTGAATTGGCCCAATGGGTCTAACTCCGCCTAAAAAATTAGACATAAAAAAGCTAAAAACTAGTTTGCTCTCTTATTATATGTGTCCTCGTCCACTTTCAATTTTCAATATGATTCTAAACACAACAATGACTACATGTAGAACCCATAACTTTTATTAAGCTTAAGAAAGAAACGAAAACGATACAATTGTTTCCTAAGTTAATGCAAAAATGAAAAGGTACATCGAGCAAATAACCACTTTAATTTAGTCCTGACAAGAAGTAATTAACTCATAGAATTTCCTGATCGATTATTGCTGGACTCGGGCTTCATGACTCTAGTCACCAGCCTGGGCTCTAGCGCCTGTGCACACTTGAGGTATTCGTTATATCGTGCTCTGCTACTAGTTTAAAATCATGCGAGAGCGAAGTTACATCTTACCATCGGACCAATCGATCCGACAAATTTTAGATGTCTAATAGATTTTTTTTACTTTATATAGTGATAATAGCTACTCATTCCATCAATAAAAGGATGTAATTCTTATTTTCTAAAAAGTCAAATAATTTAAACTTTAACTAAATTTATAAAAAAACTACTAATATTCATCGGCCAGTGATTTCTAAAAAGTCATACCTAGTACGGAACACAACAGCACCTCTAGGAACGTCCACACATACAGACAGTAGCAGCAGCACCAACAGACTGCAGCAGTCCAGCACAAGTGTGCGGCGGCTCCTCATGTGATGTGAGGTGATTAGGATTAATCCCTTGGCCGGTGATTAGGATATATATAAGCATTTGGTAATTGGGCCACATGGGCTAGAGGCCCATAATGACTTAGGCAATATATCCACTAAGGAAAAAGTCTACTTACGTCTCTCAACTTTCACAAGAGTCTACACATTATCCCTAAATTCAAAACCGGATAAAATGCATACCTTAACTTTTAGAACCATGCATATTACATCCCTCGACAATTTTCGATAGTGGTTTTCCTACAGTAATCATGGTTTTGTATTTTTCTTTCTTTTTATTTATTTCGGCTAAATCTCTTAAAATCATAATAAATCATAGAAAAAGTATAAAATAGAATATTCAATTTTGTTGGACTCTACATAAGTAGATCTACACAGCGAACATATAATATATGATACACTTTGGTATAAAGTTTTTACTGTAGCTTTAGATCTGTGCATTTCTATAATTAAAAATACATTATACACTAAAAAACTTTGTAATAAAATATACCAAATTATATATTCACCATGTAGATCTACTCATGTGGAATCCAATAAAATTAGATTTTCTATTTTATGATTTTTCTATAATTTACTAATATTTTTTAAAAATTCAGCCTAAATGAATAAAAAAAAAAGACAATAGCATTGTTCTGTAGCAAACCACCTTTACTATATGAACTATTTTAAAAACTGAGGGATGTGTTTTACACGGTTTTAGAAATTAGGGATGACATATAGATTTTTGTGAAAGTTAAGGGACTTAAAGTAGATTTTTTTTCTATCCAACAACTTGAACTTTCTCGAAGACTGCATTTCTGTGAAGCCGAGATTATGCCCTACCATGTTTTCCTTGCACGGTTATATTTGCACAAACTCTCGTGACTGATCTCTTCGCTCTGGCCATGCACTGTGGCCAAAGGCTCCTAAATACTAGGCTCCACACCACAAACGTCCGCTGTGAGTAGCATGGGGCCTTTGGACCCTTCGTTCTCCATTAGAACAGGACATACAGGCCTCGGAACACGCACATCAATATCAAGAGCGGTATTGTTCATTCCTCCACGCTCGCACCACACGATGTGTCAAACTGTACGACCGCTGATTGCAGCAATATGCGTTTCAGCACATCCAAAACAACCAAACTTGAGCCTGCCTTTCAGCGGCCAACCCAGGCAACGAGTACCAGTTGGCTCTGGGGTAGAAGCAAGCCGGAGCATCAAAACCCATCAAGATCAGGCTCCAGAGATGTCCCGCAACACTGAACTCTTGCCCAACCCATGGCGTTCGGTTTGGTTTCGGTTTCTTAATTATTGAAGAAAATTTTGTTGTTAGAAAATGAAAACCAACTGGTTTCAGAAAATTTTAGAAATTGATTATTTTGGTTTTAAGTTACTTCAGTTTGGATTGGGCTAGTAGATCAGAGGAGGAACAGAGGGAGGAGGGGGTGGTGCACGCCCATGAGGGCGGCGGCTAGCAGTGTGCTGACGATGGCGGTGCAGGAGGCGGCGGCTAGGGTGGCGTGCAGCTAGGGAGAGAGGGAGAGAAGGCACGAGCGTGGGAGAGATTGGAATAAAAGACTTTTGTCCAATTACTTCTTAATTGATCCGATTACAACTCTCTAATATTTATAGTCCCGAGTGGACTCAAGGCAAGATATCCTTATCGACCGGATCCTTTCTTTACAAATTAACTTATCCTAAAAATAAATAATAAATATCTAAGGTAACTTCTGCACGAAGCGGTGGCGGCGATGGCAGTTGGTGGCTAGGCAGCGGTTGTGGCAGCCCCCCACGGTAGCCATAATAGGCCTTGGCCCAAGCATGTGACAAAACTCCCCCTTTTCAGGTCGGCGCGACCTCGTACCGAAATGCGAGCCTGTTGTCAAGTCACGGTTGCATATGGGCGGTGTAGTGAAGATGCAGGGAACTTTATAGGCATTTGGGAGTAGCAGGCCAGTTGTCAAGCCATGTGTATGGCCCTCTCCACCTTGTAGAGTTCGAATCCAGTGGCGCAGTTGTCGAAGTTGTTAGGTGGAGATCCATCACTAGTGGTGTTGTAGCAGTTTGGTAGATCAAAAAGTAGAGGAGCTATAAATTAGCCTTCTCTACAACATTAAGAAGTCCATACCCGTTCTTGTAAGCATTGACTACTTGTTGTGGCCCAACGAAGAACTCCATCTGAATTGCCATGGTGGTAGTTTGAATGCGCTAACGTCCGTCCGTGGTTCCAGCTAGGATTGCACGAGGTGCTACTGTGGCGGTGGTGGATCCAACAAGTTGTTCGTCGCTTCCATCATGGATAAGTCCCACCTTGGTTGCTCCAACCCTTATCATCCTGAGCATATCCAGAATGATCTCGATGTTGTTGTCATAGACGCTGATTTGTTCTCCAAGTGAATCATCTTTGTATGGCCACTGAGCGACCATCTCCATCTCATAGAGCATGAATCCCATGGCATAGTTGTTGATATTGTATGTGTGTTTTGGGAGCGGTACATCATGAATGATCAAGGAGTAGAAGAACCACAGAGGAGTTTTATCTGTAGATGTACAATTGCATACCCGTTCCCGTGATCATCCATTGCTTGTTTCAGCCTAAAGGGAAAGCCCATTTGAGATAGCAACAACATCTTTTTGAAAGTGCCAATGTTCGTTGTTGTATCTAGCCTAGTGTTCATAAGTTGTTGTCATGGTTGCTCCAATCTTATAAATCCTAGCGTGACTCAGTTCATGAGTATGTAGTTGCTAGTGCTAAACATGGCGCCTACCATGGGCGACATCTTCGTGTCCGTTGCTAGCTTGATCTCCATTAGGGGCATGTACAACACGGTTGTGAATTATTTAGTCAACCAAAGATTGCATATCTGAGATTGGTCTGTTAAAAGGGGTCTCTTACTGCCATCCTTGCCAACTGTGTTGTTTCCTTCCTTCTATGTATCTACTATCCCAAGCAGATCTCCAGAGCCATGATAACTAAATGATGCTTGCCAGTCTTATTACCAATAGTTATCTTATTTTCTAATGACCAGTTGAGTGGTGTCAATAGTATCTTTGCAAACAGTGGCTATGGTGGAGTAGCTCCGAGTGACAGGTTGTTGGGAAAAGTGCCGTCCAAGTATTCATCTCGGCATCCATCTGAGCGTCTGTTTTCGTGGCTATTAACAATGTCTCCCAGGTCGAAGACGATGATGAAAATAGAGTTCTCTATACCTACTCGCTTAACTGCAAACAATTTAGCGATAGCACCTTCCTTACCAGATTTGCATTAGGGGTGGTGTTTCCTACCTTCATGTCACTGATTGTTATCTTCTCAGGGGCATGACCCTAATCTACAACATTCAAGGTGTTAGTAGCATCATGCTGAACTATGATTCCAATGTTGTTGATGGTGTTCTCCTAATCCAATTTGGGTTGGATCTTGGTGATGATGTTTCTCCCAATCAATGCATGATCTCCATTGGAATACTCTAGAGATGCAATTGTAGTAACAAAACTGGAAGTGATTTGGGTTTCAAACCTGGTGACCGGATCAGCATCTATGAACAGCGGGTTATTGTGAGCGCTGACGATGGCATCTCTGGTGTCCTTCGGCTCAATTGGATCAATTATCGATGGCAAATTGCTGCTGATGCCCTTTGCCTTGGCACTGAAGGCAACCACACTCGTTAGGGCACGTTCCTGCATAATGCCAAGCGAGCCTCGCTGAGTGCCAATGGCGATGACTTCTTTCATCATGGTGTTGATGGAGAATTTGTCGGCAACGATCTCAACTTGTTGTTTCCTCACAGAAAGATTGTCATCAATGGCGGCGTCTAGATCTGATTTGGCTTAGACCATAGTGACGACAATGTGTTGATGATCGGTGGCAGAGCCACAGGCACCGATGGCGCCGCCTTGCTCTTCTCGAGCATGGCGAGAAAGTGTTGCTCGTACACGTGAGCAAGAGATGTAGTAGATTCTTCTAGGCTCACCTCCGGGATATCGATGGCATTGTCGATCTTGGTCAGTAGGAGCTCCTCCTTTCTATAGGTGGGTTCCACGGGCATCTCATCTGCAGTCATGACATTGGTGAAGCTGTTGACGTGCACGGAGACATTGGCCATCTTGGTGTCGTGTCGTCAGACTTCGTGGTAATGTTAGTAGCAAACTTGCCTGGAAGATTCTCAAGAGGAGGGTGGATTGGGCTAGTAGATCAGAGGAGGAAGGGAGGGGAGGGGTGGTGCGCGCCCGCTAGGGTGGCAGCCGGCGGCGTGCTGGCAACGACGGCATAGAAGGCGGCAGCTAGGGCGGTGTGCGGCTAGGGAGAGAGAGAGAAAGAAGGCGCAAGCGCGGGAGAGATTGGCATAAAGGACTTTCGCCTAATTACTTTTTAATTGATCCGATGACAACTCTCTAATATTTATAGTCCCGAGTAGACTTTAAAAGACCATATATCATCGAACGGATCCCACCTTTACCAAATGGCTTATTTAAAAAATAATAAATATCTAAGATAACGTCCGTATAAAACAGCGACGATGACGGCAGCCAACGGCTAGGTGGCGGCTGCGGCAGCCCCCACGGCAGCCCTATCATGCCTTGGCCCAAGCGTGTGATAGAGGGAGTAGTTTATAAAGACCACAATGCAATATTCATTTGGCCTAGATTTGCTTCTAAAATCGCTAGATCCTAAAAGCGCTTTAAGCTTGGTATGGATCCATTAGACTATCTGCACCGGGCTCCGGGAAACACATCCGGAAGGCGTTTGGCGGACGAATTCGCTGCAGCGGCATCCGAGAAATCTACCTGGCGTCGGAATCTCGCTCGCGGCCCGCCAGACTTGGCGCGATAGCGCGCGTCGGAACGCGCCTGCGTGGCGCAGGCGCTGGGTCCCGCACGGCGTGTGGGAGTGAGCAGGAGCGTCCGTGAGAGAGGAGAGGGGGGGAGAGAGAAGGGCGGCCGGTGCGACGACGATGGCGCCACTGGCTCGGCTCCGGCAAGAGAGGGGGAGGGAGAGAGAGGAGGGGTCCTGTCGGGCCGGCCAGGCGCGAGCGCCCCATGCGGCGCCGCCCGGGCGCAGGCGACGGCCCGCGCTCTCGCGCCGCCACGAGCGGGCGCGGGCGTCGGTCGGGAGCCCCACCGCCGGCAGGCGCTGGCCGCAGGCGCAGCGGCCGTGGGCGCCGGTTGGAAGCGCCCCGGCGGCGCAGACGTGCTAGCCGAGCTCCGCCCCGGCCCTGGCCTCGTGCGCTGCGTCGTGCTCCACCCCAGCCCCGGCCTTGCGCTGCGATCGCGCGTTCGCTAGCACGGGCTCATCCTCACGGCCATGCGCCGCCTTGCCCGCCCCTGCCTTGGCTGGAGACGGCGGTGTCCCCGCCGTGCGGTCTTTGCCGCCGCACGCCATGAGAGCGGAGGAGCACCACCAGCACGCGGCAGAGAAAGAGAAGGAGGAGCCCCGCCGCGCGCTCGCCGACAACCACCACCGGCACGCGGCAGAGGGAGCAGGCGGCGACGACTTCAATGGCGGGTGTGACTGGAGAGAAGAGGAATGGATAAAGGAGAGAGAAGAAAGAGGAGAGAGAATGGGGAGGGAGGTGGCCGGTGGGAAATAAAAAAATCAACTGACATGTGGGACCCATTTATAGAGTAGAGATATAAAGGATGCATGAGTGCGGAAGAAAATGGTATAGAGGGAAGAATCTCGATGACCAAGATGGAATATTCCTTTTAGAGGATAAATTTAGAGTACGAAGAGTGCGGATAGCCTTAAAACGCAGGGTCCGCTACTTCTGTAGTTGTTGGTAACTTGGCATGGTATGTGACCGAATATGCCCCTTCCCCACCAGCATCGCCAACTGCAGACACTATACCCTACTAGTACTCCTACCTAAGATGACAGGTTTTCAAAGACAATATATATAGGTAGAACAGGTTAGTCCTATCATCCCACCTGTACATACAGGATTAGCTCCTACAAAATACTGTCATCTAGAATCTATCGCATATATAGGCCGGTGCTCCTTGTTCTCATCGCTTCAATTTCTAATGACGATGACAATATAAGTATTAGCTTGCCTTTAATAAGTCGTTTACCATGGACTTCCGGCAATGACATGCATGTGATAACGTCCGAGAACTCGGATGGGGCTGATGGATCTATCCAACCAAAGCTCACAACATCCAGAAAGTGAGAAATTAAGGAAAAGGCGGAAAGCTAATAGCTAGATCAAATGCAACGACACTGAGAAGAAAACACTGCATCATACAGAAACAATACTGAAAAGCAAGTTCAAAAGCAACAGCAAGAACATAACACTATTGAAAGTACCATGTCATGTGTATGACAAAGATTTTAGACGGCCCGTTACTAGTGTCAAGTTGGGTTCAGGTCCAACATCTCCGTCATTATTGTTTTAAATGACGGTAGAGGATGTAAAGCTGCACTTCATATGTGGACTGCACCTAATGCGATGACCCTACCGTGCAGATACTTATTAACTAGTTTGATGCCTCAAATGGTTAGTGTAAAGCCACGACATGCTTAGCAGGATAAACAGGGGACATAGAAAGGGACATAGAAACTCACGTTGATGTTCAAGCATCGAGGTGATGTGAGAGCTTTCTCTTTTGCTTAGCTTCATCCGTAGTAGAGAAACAAGGACGTGTAGCCATGCAAAATTTGACATGCCATTGCAGAATGGAATTGAAACAAATTTAACAGGGCAAGCATATATAGAAGAAAACAGAGTCATTCCTGAATAATTTGTATCGTTTCAAAAATTAGTGTTAAATATTTGTCAAACTAATTGTGACCTAAGTGTATCTTAACCCAGAAAAACAATCTGTGTTCTGAAGTAGTCTCGCCGTGGAAGTTTGGTGCCCTGGACTAATATTATTGTTCTAGTTGGCAAAGAAATTTATTATCTGTCAAATTGGATTACAGGACAGTGTATGCTTGTGCTTCCTTCGTTCTGGTTTTTCAGGCTGTTCGCTGGTCATATAAGCTAACTATATATTTAACTTTGAGAAGTTCAACATAATAATATATACAAGCGAACGGGGCTAATATATATTTAACTTTTATAAGCTCGACTAATAAAACAAATTGCTTGTGCTTCCTCTGTTCTCCATTATTTCTGGTTCTCACTTTTTTAGAAGTTAAATATATTTAACTTTGACTAAATATATATATAAATAATAATGTTTATGGTATACAATTAGCATCATTGATAGTTCTTTGAATCTATTTTATAATAAATTTATTAAAAATGTAAATAGTGCTCTCAAAGTTCAAAAAATTTGACGAGCTGCACGCTTTCCATAGAAACCTTTAATTGGGGACAGAGGGAGCATGTTATTTTTATTTATGAAGCATAAAGTGACGAAATAATGATTATTGTATTCCCATCTGATCACAAATCTTGTCCCTTTAGCAGGAAAGTGTTTAGCATGAAGTGATGGAATGAAATCTTTTGGTTATCACCGTACCAGTAGCTTAGTTTATTTCGTTCGATCAGATTAACGGCTACCAACAATTACCATACAACATAGAAAATACAAAAAACCAATCCCCACGAGTAGCACTTTGCACTGCTGTACAATCATTTTTTTAGGAAATTCCTCGTGCAATTGGTATATAGCAAAAGGAAGAAGCCTAAATTACTTCCCTTAAGTTTGGCGTATACCCAGATAAACCCCCTAAGCTAACATTTAAAGCAAAACATATGTAAAAATGGATACATGTGGGAGGTGACCCATGAAAACACATCCCCTAGCCTGGCCCTGGATTCGTCACCTCATGCCAGTACATGGCGACCGAGCTTAGATCAAACGTTGTACTCTTCCTTCCAACCAAGGTTGCCCGAAACCTTACCATGCATCTTGATCCCTTAGCTCCGAGCATTAAAGGAGCAACTATGGTTTGCTATGTGTGCAACAAGGAAGGCCAAAAGTTTTATGAGTGCAGGTAAAAATGGAGAGAAAAGAAGAAAGAGAGAAACAAAAAACAAACAAGCAAGCTCTCAACACCTACACCAACAAAGAAGGCTATGACACCTATACCTACACCAACAAAAAGCAAACAAGCAAGCTCTCTTGAAGAAAAAGAAGAATGACAAAGTGGTGGCCATCAAAGTGAATAGGCAAGTCAACACAAGTGGGGCCAAACGCATTTAGTTAGCAAAGGAGATTATTTCAAAAATAGAAGAACAGCAAGAATATTTGGATCCGGAAGGGGAAATGAGATGTCCAACAAATCATGGCATTAGCAAGCGCGTTAGTGAATACTATGGACCCAAATTTTCCTTAGATTTAAATATTTGAAATTTCAGTTCGCTTCTAGTTCCTTTTCATGCCTAGTTTTGCATTTTAACGTTGAAAATTCTTGTCATCGATAACTAGGTGACTCATATGGTTGGGTTGCTCGGTATTACTCATACTCTTGGAGCAAAACTACATGGTTTTAAGTTGTTTAGGAGTTCTGGCACATAGCTTGTTTTTAGTTTACTTATCGTATGTGTGCCTAAGTCCAAAATGTAGATAACTTACCCCAAATACCATCCATGAAAATGATTCTTACTCTCAAGTGGTGTCATCTTTCAAATGGTATTTTGACCTGAACATCAAAGTGCATGTCTCCTACAAGTATTCCAATCTTATATGCATATTTTTAGGGGGCAGATACTCTGCAAGTTGGAAGCTATGAGACTAGCACTTGCTTCAAGTTTATCATGTGTCTAACAGAGCCTACCGTTTATTAATAGTGGGGTCAATCCGATTGAGTTGCTCCATGTGGTATCCCTAAACCAATGTCATTATGTTGCCTTTCAATTCGGTATCTTATATGCTTTCTCCATGCATTATATAGATTAAACTCCCTTTGTGCATTAATTTATTGGTTATAGGTTCAAGGCACGGCGGCTAGATGGGGATGAGGGCGCCGGAGACACGAGGCAGGCCGGGAGGATGAGGGTGCCTGACACAAGGCACACGCGAGGGGGACGGAGATGAGGGTGCCGCCATGGTTGCCAGAGATGAGGGTGCGAGGGCAACTGCGACGGCACTCGGTGAGGCGACAGAGGGCTGGCGTACGATGAGGTAGGACGACAAGGGTGATGACACAGCAGCAGGCATAGGCGAGACGCATGTGTTAGTGCCCGTAGACAGGGACAAGGGTGCACAGTCGGATGGGAAGAAAATGCGTGGCTAGATGAGGAGCAGGAGCCCTCAGGGCGAACCGCGGCAGCACAGATCAAGAAAATGGCGGAAGAAGACGTACATGGACAAATATAGGGGTAGGACTTTTAGTCCGAGTTTGTCATACGAATCAGGACTAAAAGGAGTTTAGTCCTGGTTGTATAGGTTCAATCCGGGACTAAATGTTTGAACATTTAGTGCTAGTTTGTAAGTTAACCTAGGGCAAAAGTGTTTTTAGTCCCGGTTTGTGGTTGAACCAGGGACTGAACCAAAAAAAAATGACGCGCTCTGAAACTGCTCCCTACACAGTAGTTTCATTTCTGGCCTCTGCAACTATTTTCTTTTATATCCTTTTATTACTTCCATATATTCGTATACAATTAGAGTTAAAATTTTTAATACATGCTATAAATTACCAAAAAGTTTTGTTAAAAATGTTTGTAGGTTATTTAAAAAAATTCTAATTTTAAATTCAAAAGAGCCACACATAATTTCTCCATCCGACAAAGAGATAATATATATTGTTCATATTGCATTACATCCGACACGAACATATACGATAACAAGCTACCGATATAAATAAGTACTGTTACAATCAATGTGTATCAACACATTATAAAATAACCACCTCAAAAACATCTTGTAGCACCACACTAGGTGGATGACGAACCACGTCTACTTGGAAACGGAAGAGGCATTTTTGGCATTGGCGAGCTGTGACCTGATGTCTCTCTGGAAAGACAGTCCAGAGCACACCTAGGCTACAAGTACACACTGGACAGTCCAAAGCACACCAAATTGGATGGATCAGTCAAACTCGATTGCGGACAGCCCATGCAACAATTACATTGCATGGGCTCCTCTTCCAGCTTCCAAAAGCTCCGTTGTGGTTCAATCTTAAAAATATTCTTCTAGTACCTCATTATGTGTACATTGATCATTGCTAAGTAGGCATATGTGCAGGGCTTTCTCCTATAGAGAGGCAATATATAAGAACAAAGAGAGAGGCAAGCAAACCAGACTTCTGGCAGTAGATATGCATGGCGCGGGCGTTGGCTAGTTTTATAAGCATGGTGGTAGGTAGGAGCAATGAATATTTAGTCCCGGTTCGTTATACAAACATAGAACAAAGGTCTGTGGTAGGTGGGAACAGTAACATTTAGTCCTGATTCTTTACACAAACCAGAACTAAAGATCTCACTTTGTTGGTATTTTTAACATCACTAAGTTGTTATCCCTAACATGATGCCAAAAACCAAGGATAAAAATAATCTACACGCAATGACTCTAAATAGAATATATCCACAAGCGCACAGACAATTCTCCCGTTGTAGCATTTCATCCAGAGGAAGTATTCCGAGTATCGTTGATTTATTTTTATGCCAAAAGGATAAAGCAGCATTCTACTTATTAGGAGTGGGCAACTATTAAGGATTAAGAATAAATGAGTGGATAAACCCTATCATAACCTATTACACCAATGCTTTAGCAATAACTAGTCAACAGTAACGATAAATGATAAATGAGTAATTAAAATAAATGGTATTTCAGAGCTAGAATATAGAGACTCTCTAATGTAGTAAAGCAATCTAGGGATTCAGTTAGAAATAAGGAAACCTATGTAATTACTAATATAAAGTCTACAGTCTACGCCATGCTACACATTTTCATCTATAGTGCAATAAATTCAGAAGACATCATAAGGAGCATCAACTAATGAGGATATTGAGACACAAAGGTCACCTCCTTCGCAACCATGCTCGCCTAGTCCTACGTACGGGGGATAGACTACAGAGGAACCAACACAGCTGTTACCTGCGCGGACTACCACACGATCCGGCACATCAGGGTGCCTCCGTAGGTATACAATATATCTAGACACCACGTCTACATAATGCGCACCACCTGACCCACTCGAGTATTGAATCAGGCGCTTTACGATCATATAACAATAATCATCATAAACTACAACTATATCGAATGTGCAACTAGAATAAACTAAGAACTGAATAAGTAGCAATATATTAAAGTAGAGCAAAGTCATAATGAAATACAAGATAAAATTACCAAATTCTAGAAGATAGATCTGGAATCCCGAGCGGAGCGCCCGATCTCTACTTGAATCTTGCTAGACGACGAAACTAAGAACTTGAAGAACTGGAGCTCTACTTCTAATCTCTGGAAACCCTAACTTCTGACTACTCTTGACGAATGAAGCAGGAGGAATGAATTGGTGTCCTTAAGGGGGGTCTACCCGTCCTTTTATAGCCCGGTGGAGTGCACGCGCCGTAGGATCAAACCGACAGAGTCAACGGTGGAGATGAAAACCCTAGGCGGCAGGAGGAAGCTTCGGAAGGGGGCGCCGTCAAGCAACCCTAGGGCGCCGACCAGGCCCCATGGTAGGGGCCGGCCGGCCCCACTGGCGGCAGGGCCGCGGGCCCCGCTTCTTCGGATGTCTTCGGAGTCTTCCGAACCATCCGGCGATGTAGTTGCGTCACGGTTAAGTTTTGTGGTAAATTTGCATTAAAATCCTTTTTTAGCCTTTTCTAGAAAATCCCCTCGAAAATCTCACAAATCAATAAAACTCGTGGAATTTGTCGATATAACCTCTATCGGCCTGTTATTACTTCTTCAAGAGCTATTGTTGATGGTATAAAATTTGCACTTAATGACCGTCAACAATTACCCTCAAGCTAAGTCTTTGCTAGTCCCTTAGCAAAGTCGACTTGAAATAATACTTCCAGGGTATCTCATGTTATATCAACAAGTACTTTAGCATTGAATTAAAAATTCTTCTCCAGATCATAATTCATTAATCTATCTTTCAAACTTATCCTTATACCTTTTAACTATGGGGCTTATCAAACTTTCAATTAAATCTTGGGTGATTGAAAGATAGAATAATCAAGCAAGCACTGCATATATTTCATTCTTTGCTTAAGTACTACTCCAGAGGTTTTCTCTTTTTATTTTAAACATGTATGGATTATTATCTTGAAAACCATGAGAGTTTACTAATAAGATTGGAGTGGACTACTTAAGCTATGCATCATGATTGAATGTGCTAGTGACTAAAACTTTATTTCCAGCTCTTATGCAACATTCTCTCTTCTGCCTTTTCGAGAAGTGTGGGCTATCTCCCAGCGGATATTTTTTGTACCCATTTTTCCCTCTCAAAGTAGTGTCTTTGCACCCATTGTTTTACTCTCTTTCTTTTGATTTGGCTCATACCCTTTTGATATGGCATCTTTTGGGCTCATACTTCTTTGGTATGGCATCTTTTAATTTTTATAACCCACACTCTCTTTTTAGACTTCTAAGAGAGAATTGTTAGAGAGCAAAACTTTTGTGCGTGTGGATTCAATCATGAATACATAACAGAGTAATCTACTCAATCATACTAGCAAGGTAAATTACCAGATTGATTAATTAATTCCTTGCAAAATATCCGGAGCTTAGTTACCACTTAGAATGAAACATATACTAGCTCAAACCTTTTTATATTATATCTGTCAATTACTTAGACTGAATCACAAGTTTTATGCTACCCACGGATATCAGGTTTCAGAATAAATTCTCAGGGTAGATAAACTTCATATAATCCAAAGAAAGATTTTAATTTCAGATGCTAAGTAATTGCAGATTTTTAATTGCTTTTCTAGTTTTTTTTAAGAACTAAGTAAATTCAGAATTTAAAGACAAATTCAAATTACTCTAATCTAATGATAAATATAAATACTGGAAAGTGAATACTGAAAATAAATACTAAAAATAAAAGATAAATATATACAGTGATGGATGATGCTCACCTCGCGGGGGCTCTCCCCCAAGCTGCATGTTGCCGTACTCAGAATTGTGGTGGAGGCGGTGGTGGAAACCCAAATTGCTCTATCAGGTATTCCACCCCTGTCTGTGTCTGCTGCTGTCCATGTTGTAGCTGTTCGAGCTGCTGGTCCATCTGGTGCTGCCACTGTGTCTGTTGATGAAGCCTGTTGTCAACCTGGTGTTGCCACTGCTCGTGTCGGTGCAAGGTCTCATTTGTCGCCTGCTGTCCCTGCTGGAGGTTAGTGAAAAATGTAGACATAGTAGGATAATCATTAATAGGAGTGCTAAAATGCTGCTCAGGAGGCGGCATGTAATTATTTGCCGGTGGTGCATGGTACGGGTACGGTCCACCAGTGGTGTACTCCGTGTTCCCGCGCACAGAGAATGATGCACGGCCTCTCTGAAAATCTAGTTCATGATCTTCAGGCTCTTGTGTGTGGAATGTTCCCCAGCCGGTAGATGTAGATGACTCTCCTTGCTGATAAGTGGGCTGGTCCTCCCAACCTGAGTGAGTGGACCATGGCTGATGTGGCTCATGATATGCACCTGGTTCATCAAAGTTAGTGTAATGGAAATGAGCTGGTCCCGATGGTGCTATGTCAGTCCCAGTGTACACAGTCCTGGGTACTCTACTGATGCGTGCTGATGGACACCTGCCAATATTAGCGGTCTCTGGAAAAGTAAAACTGTTAACAGAATAAATCCCCAAATCCCTATTGGGCAGCTCGTACTCATTTGGATAATTTTTATAAATCATGATTATCTTGTTATTTCTGCGTTTCACCATGTGAGCACGAAAGAAAAAGTCATATCCAATAACTCTTCGGGCACTAGTGATAAATGTGAGTGTAGCATTGGACAATAAACCTAATCTTGTAGCTAAGCGTGTAATCCAAGATGTGAATGAAATATTGCACTTTCTCATAGGAGGTACGGTTTTCCAGTAGCTCAACATTAATTTTACAGGAGATGCTTTTCTCTTTTTAATCATGATGTATCGTAAGTGCAACTCATCCTGTCTAATGGTGTTTAATTCCTCTCTAGGAAAGAAAGTAAAAGCTAGCCATTTAAGCATGAATCTCAGTGTTGGGTTATGGACTTCCTCAGTGGTATATTTCTGTTTGCGTTCTGGTTTCTTAGCAGTGATGCTTTCCCAAAAATCATCTTTATTAAAATCTCCAAGAACATCAGCTATATTCACTACACACTGCTCAGAAAATTCTAGTGCTAAACTGAAATTTTTCCATGTGAGAGTAAAAGGTTTGTTGAACATTCTAAACCGAACATAATCATCATCAAAGTCTAGGGAGCTAATAAATTCTATAGTGAGTAACTTGCTACCCTGCTCAGTGATTTCCCATGCCTCTTCCCATCCAATCATTCTAAAAATAAGCTCAAATTTAGAATCCATTCCAGTTTCAACGAGCAAATTATCATCAAATGTTGGAGTATGAGTAAACTCTTTTGTCTTTACCACATTGAATATTTCTATTTGAGGTCTAAGTGGTAATAAAATTTGATTAAGGTTTGTTAACTCATACCTCTCTTTCTGTGGGGAAGAGGATGATGGTTGATGTTGCTCAGGAGGTGATGGAGGATCAACGTCCATTCCGGAACCAGAAACTGAAGGTACTTGAGATGATGAACGGCTTCGGGTGCTACGGAATGAGAGTGTCCTCTTGATGCTCCTGAGTGCACCTCCAACTTTTCGATTCATCTTGCCTGTAGAATGAAGAACACGAAAAACACGGCAAGAACAACAAGAACACGAAGAACACAAAAGTGATTAGGATTAGCAAATCAAAGAGGAAGAGAAGAGGGAGTCCTAATGATGATCTTGCAAATTGATCTCTCTCTCTTTTCTTTGCTAATTAATGAGTGATTTGAGGGAATGAAATGTCGTAGTTGTAACTGGTCATGGAGCAGAGCTCTCTGGACTCGGAGTGAATGAGTGAGGGGGTGTGCGAAGTGAGAGGCAGAGGCGAGGAAGAGGGGCGCCGACCGGAGTAGTGGTGGGGCCGGCCGGCCCCACCTGCCGCCTGGCTGACGCTCTCATTTCTCTGGTGTCCTCTTTGCCATGTATGTGATCAATTCCCTACTCCCTAGGTACTCCTTTCGATGACAGACATGGATGGAGGTGAGTGCATGTGAATGAGTGTGATAATTGAAATTTTTGGATGTGGTGAATAATTGGTGGGTGTGAGGTGATGTGAGGTGATGTGTGTGGGCCCCACATGTCTCCCGTATTTATACCGTATAATGATACAAGAATGAAAAACTAAATTACTTTTATGAATCTATGAAAAATTTGAATTCCAATGATAGTATTTTTATAATTTTCTGCCACCACGGTAAATATCACTGATGGGGATTTTACACTCCGTTAGTCATAATTTCATGGGGCTTAGATTTTATATATGATATGCTTACTTTTATTTCCTTTTAATAATGCAATTGGTAGGAAAAATAAATATGTTGTTTAATGTGAGAAATTAAATTACTGATAACTACCGAGTTACCTCCCGGCGAAGGTTCGGGGTTTTTAAAGTCCACCGACTTGGACTTCTCCAATTGATTTATTCTTTATGGTTGATCTCCGTGGTCGGAGATGTTGGTGCACCTTGCTCTTCTTGGTCCTTCAGAGTCTTGCATTGCTCGGGTCTTGGCCTGAATGCGAATCGCTCTTCTTGCCCATTGATAGTGAATATAATTTCTCCAGCTCCAACGTTGATGGTTGCATTTGCAGTGTTGAGGAATGGTCGCCCCAGGATAAGAGGTATCTTCCTCTCTTCCTGCATGTCAAGTACCACGAAATCTACAGGAACGAAAAAGTCACGGTTTTTTTACCGGAATATTTTTCTCGCTATCCTGCAGGGGTAGCGGACTGATTGGTCGCCTAGTTGCAAGCACATTGTTGTTGGAGTGAGCGGGGAATAGTTGAGTTTGTCGAAGACCGTCTTGGGCATGACGCTGACGCTTGCTCTAAGATCACACAAGGCGTTCTCGAACATCTGGTTGCCTATAGAGCAATGAATAGTGGGACATCCTGGATCCTTCTTCTTGACGGGAGAAGAATGTAGGATTGCCTCACTGCACGCCTCTGTTAGCTTGATGACTTCGGTAGAGGGTAGTGGTCCTTTGTTGTTGAGGATGGATCGAAGGTACTTTGCATATGTGGGTACCTGCATAGAATCTAACAACGGAATGTTGACATATAATTTCTGTATAATCTCTACAAACTTACTGAACCGATCATCAGTGGCGATACTCCTCCTCCTTCGTGGGAATGGTAGGATAGTAGTATCTTGAAAGTCTTGTGTTAATTCGGGCTCTTGCGGATCATCTATTGGTAAGGGTGCTTCTACTTCTTCTTCTCTAGTATTCTTTTCGGCTTCTTTGTCTACCTGCACTGCATGTAAAGGTCTACGTGCCCCTTCTGGGTAAGGTCGATCACGTGTAACTTTTCCTCCTCTAGTAGATATTCCTTTAATCTGTTCATGGTTAGTGGCAGACAAAGTAGAAGCTAGTTGTGTAATTTATGATTCTATCTTTTTATTAAACATTATTTGCTCCTTAACTGCTAGAGAAAAATTATCTAATTTTGAATTAATTCCTTCTAATATTTCATTATTAAAAGCAAGCTTCTTATAAATACTTTCATTAATTCTAGCTTATTCTAATATTAGTTCTCTCAAAGGTGGTTGTCTTTGATTTGAAGAATTATAGTTACCTTGGAACTTACCTTGGCTTGATGCCTGAGGTTTTCTCCATCCTTGCTTCTTGATGATTGCACTAATATCTTCTTCATATTGATCTTGAGAATTGAATGCATCTTGAATAGCTTGACGATCTCTTTTACAATTATTCCTCTGTTTCTAGCCAGGTTCAATAATACATCCATCTTGGTTGATATTGCACACAACTCCTCTGGAACTTCTTCATTCTCATGGCATGTCTGGATGTTGAATGTCCAATTCTAATTTTCTGCCATCTTTGCCATAATTGCTTCAGCTCTTCCAGGGGTGAGTGACATAAATGATCCTTCAGCAGTGGCGTCCAATTGCTCACATGACCTTTGGGTTAGTCCATGATAGAAGGTTTGCATGAGCAACCACTTCTCTATTCTATGATGTGGGCAGTCTGATATGTATCCTTGAAAATGTTCCCAAGCTTCTGGAATAGGTTCACCTTTCTGCTGACGAAATTCTAAAATCTTTCCTCTTAAGATATTCGTTTGGCCTATTGGAAAAAACTTCTCTAGGAAAGCTTTCGAACATTCTCTCCATGTCTTGACTTGATCTTTGCTTTGATAAAACCACTGCTTCGCTCTTCCTTCTAATGAGAAAGGAAACAAACAAAGTAGCACGACATCTTGAGGAATGCCTTGAATGTCAATGGTGTTGACAATCTCTAGAAAATTCTGCAGATGAGCAATAGCATCTTCATCCTTCTTTCCACTAAATATGATAACTTGCACCATTTTGATGAGGCTTGGCTTGATCTCATAATCATGTTCTCTAATGTCAAAGGTGTCGAGAGTCGGACCTACGCGAATGTTCTCGATGCTTGGAGTAGAGAATTCACGCAAAGCCTTCTTAGCCATTGCTTCTCAAAATGTTGTAAGACCCTTCTTCCTATGTGTTGACGGTCCTTAATGTCAATTATAACCCATCAACTGTTGCATATAATAACATGAAATGAATCACAAACCATAGTTGTAGGGTTTGATTCTAACAAGTTCCACGAGTTTTGGTGAATCGTTGTTTCTATAGGTACAAACTAGAGGAGTTATCAAAGAGAGCCAATATGACAGCATAAAAGTACCTCAAATGATGGATTAGAATGCACCAATGTGACGGGCTCATCGAGACGATCGAAACGGACATATCATTTGCTATTTTTGGAGTTCCGGATCAAAAGTTATCGCACCTGCAAGCGGCACCTACGGGGAAGGTTCTAGAAGTCACCGAGAATGCAACCCTTGCCGAAGGTGGGACTGGGCCGGTCAAAAGGGGAAACCGGCCAGTCCCACCTGCGGACCGGCCGGTCTGCTACAGTGGCCGTTTGGGCCCCGGTTCGACGGCCCGGTTCCTCTACCGCCTTAGGGTTTTAATCTCCACCTTTGATCTATGTCGGTTTGATCCTACGGCTCTGTGCATCGCCCGAGGCTATAAAAGCAGCCCCCACCCCTAGAGGGGAGGCATCCCATGAAACCCTAACTCATATTCTCTGAGGGAGGCTCATTTGAGAGGGGTCCCTTGAATGGATCAACCTCTCATGAGTCATTAGAAAATAGGGAGAGAGGAGAGGAGAGAGTAGAAGGTGGAGCCGGCCTGTCGGATCCCCTCAACTTTGTACCTCTACGGAGAGGATTCTTCATCGATTCATCTTCAGGTTCTCCTGTCGGTAACTCTAAGTTCTCTATTTAATTAAGTTTAGTTCTTACTTTACTTTGCTTACTGGATCTCCGCTCGTATTGAGTGCTCTAGTTATTGCGCATAGCTAGAGTAGTAATCGTTAGTGTAGACGTGGTGTCTAGACTAGGGTTTACCTGAGTTTGCGCCCAATTCTTACGGTTAGTTGTGGTAGCCTCTAGAGGTGACAGCTCTATTGGTCTTCGTATTCCACCACGTCAGAATTGGTGTTTCGTAGAGTTTTTGGCAGCCTTCCCCAACTACCTTCTTCCCAGTCTTATTCGAGAGTTGGAAAGGTACTGTTGCTCCAAAGTAAGTCAAGTATAGTAAGCCTAATCCTTAGTTATCTAGTTGATCTTAGACAACCCGTCTCTACCCACCAAAAACATTTATTTTTTCTACCTTTGGACATTCTTGATTCGATACTAGTACACTTCGCGTTCCTCGTGGAAAAATCGATACCTTGGAATACTCTTAGATGAAAGCTACAGCGGTATCCGTGCGCTTGCGGATCTTTTTTGCTTTTGCGTTAAAATATACCAACACTATGGTTGTTCCCGATAAGAGTTAAAATTCTACAACCAATTCCTGCACTTACCTATAAAATTTTCTAAATAAAATACGGGTAAGTCTACTAAAGTAAAAGATTATGATCTAGATATAATTTTAATATTTTGTTTTATAAAAGGTTTACTCATATAAAATTCTAGAAAAATATGTATGTCCCGCGAATCAATAATCCTAATAAAATATCCTCGATAAATAGAATTGCCATTCCCAAGAACGGCGCTTTAAATGCTTGTTGGTATTTTTAACATCACTTCAAGTTAAGTTGTCATCCCTAACATGATGCCAAAAACCAAGGATAAAAATAATCTACACGCAATGACTCTAAATAGAAAATATCCGTAAAAGTTTACAGATAATTCTCCCGTTGTAGCATTTCACCCAGAGGAAGTATTCCGAGTATCGTTGATTTATTTTTATGCCAAAAGGATAAAGCAGCATTCTACTTATTAGGAGTGGGCAACTATTAAGGATTAAGAATAAATGAGTGGATAAACCCTATCATAACCTATTACACCAATGCTTTAGCAATAACTAGTCAACAGTAACGATAAATGATAAATGAGTAATTAAAATAAATGGTATTCCAGAGCTAGAATATAGAGACTCTCTAATGTAGTAAAGCAATCTAGGGATTCAGTTAGAAATAAGGAAATCTATGTAATTACTAATATAAAGTCTACAGCCTACACCATGCTACACATTTTCATCTATAGTGCAATAAATTCAGAAGACATCATAAGGAGCATCAACTAATGAGGATATTGAGACACAAAGGTCACCTCCTTCGCGACCATGCTCGGCTAGTCCTACGTACGGGGGATGGACTACAGAGGAACCAACGCAGCTGTCACCTGCGCGGACTACCACACGACCCGGCACATCAGGGTGCCTCCGTGGGTACACAATATATCTAGACACCACGTCTACATAATGCGCACCACCTGACCCACTCGAGTATTGAATCAGGCGCTTTACGATCATATAACAATAATCATCATAAACTACAACTATATTGAATGTGCAACTAGAATAAACTAAGAACTGAATAAGTAGCAATATATTAAAGTAGAGCAAAGTCATAATGAAATACAAGATAAAATTACCAAATTCTAGAAGACAGATCTGAATCCCGAGCGGAGGCCCGATCTCTACTTGAATCTTGCTAGACGACTAAACTAAGAACTTGAAGAACTGGAGCTCTACTTCTAATCTCCTGAAACCCTAACTTCGACTACTCTTTGACGAATGAAGCGGGAGGAATGAATTGGTGTCCTTAAGGGGGGTCTACCCCTCCTTTTATAGCCCGGTGGAGTGCACGCGCCGTAGGACCAAAACCGACATAGCCAACGGTGGAGATGAAAACCCTAGGCGGCGGGAGGAAGCTTCTAGAAGGGGGGCGCCGTCAAGAACCCTAGGGAGCCGACCGGCCCCACTTCTTCGGTGTCTTTTGGAGTCTTCTCCTGAACCATCCGGGCGATGTAGTTGCGTCACGGTTAAGTTTTGTGGTAAATTTGCATTAAAATCCTTCTTTTAGCCTTTTTTGGAAAATCCCTGAAATCTCACAAATCAACAAAACTCGTGGAATTTGTCGATATAACGTCTATCGTCTATTATTACTTCTTCAAGAGCTATTGTTGACGGTCACTTAATGACCGTCAACACACTTTATATGCAATAATAAACATAATGTGAACATTTGTGACTAGTAAATGATAATATGAATAATTGTGATATTAACATAATAACTCATGGTACGTAATGCATCTATGAAAAATAAACATTAGCCCAAACAAACATAATTGTAATCATAAAATCAAACCTAATTAAATATCACAGTATGAACAAATCAAGTTATTACATGAACCATGGAACTACCACAGTACCACACAAATAGACTAATCAAAACATAAATCCTACAAGCTGGACACATTACTAATCTATCTCCACTATCACCAGTGTATAACTTGAATTGTGTAACCACAAATATTGTACGTGTAATGCAAGGCCCTCACTAAAGCAGTCTCTCTCGCACCATGACGAGTCGCACATGATAGACCATTGATAAAACCTACTATCACACTATTGACTATGGCTAGATTGTTATTAAACTACAGGCAATACTGAATTCCTTGTCTGGTATGCTGGCCAAGATGATCCACATAATCCCAGCCGTACCCCTGTCCGTGGAGAGCTTGCGAAAGAATATTCTTCATGCCAACTGCAGCATACATATAATCATGGAGCAAATCCTACAAGCACACAAATAAAAAAGTTTGATGAAGCGACCTTATTAATCATAGCAATAGATGAATATGACTCTAATATCATACATGACTTACCATATCCATTTGGTTATATCTCACCATCCTTTTGGTTAGTTTCAGAGTATCTAGATTACGCTCATGTAAAGCTTGCATTTTCAAATAAGAAAATCAAGCACAAGATACCCAATGCGCTCTATATGCACTAGAAACATTGTAGCATGGTATGGTACCAGGCGTGTAGCACAGTAGTAGACTGGGGTCCACTCTGCACAATCTCTTATGGTTGTTGAGTGTACCCATGAGGGATGAAAAAGGTGATATTACATGTTCACAACTGCTGCACATCATCTCTTGTCGTATGCTCAAATATGTCTAACACACCTAGCACATATAGTGATGATTCCAACCACTCGATTGGGTTTATATCCTATGACATATGCAACAGTCATATTATGAATGAATATACATGTGCAAGAATCATATTAGCATGTAAAAATTAGAAAAATATACTATAAATAATTCTGGGTACCGTGGAATGGCCATGTTTGATGATGGTGCAAATGGAAGATCGCTGGGTGTTGACACCCCTTAGCGTCAACTTTTACTATGGCTTTTTACCTGAAGGAAAACTAGAAAACACACTAGTCTAGGGCTTTATCTGACAAATTCCACGAGTTTTGCATATTCTGTATTTTCCAGGGTGATTTTCAGAAAAGATGAAAAAGAGGGATTCTAGTGCATAATTATCACGAAATTGATCCACGTCGGAACTACATCATCATCGGACTCAGGAAGGGTCTAGAAGACACCCGAAGCAGCGGGGCCCACAGAGGAGCCCAGGTGGGGCCGGCCGGCCCCACCCTAGGGCCGGTCGGCGCCCTAGGTCACCCGATGGCCGCCGCCTTCTAGAGTCTTCCTCCCACGGTTCCTTGGAAGCCAATCAAAATATTCCTACGTCGATTTTAGGTCGGTTTGATCCGACGGTGCACACAAGATGGAGACACGGATCGCTGACGTGGCGGTTCTTTGCCCCCTACTCCACCTCAGCCTATATAATGACACCCCAAGGCCCCTCCTAGAGGCATTCTACACCCCGGTGCTTCATATTCTCTATATAATTAGGGTTAGGGTCCCTCTAGTTGATCTAGTTCTAGTTCATCTAGATCTAGTTCATCTAGATGTAGCAATTAGAAGAGACTAATTCTTCTAGATCTAGTGTTGTTTAGAGATTAGAGAGATTGAGTAGAGGAGTAGAGATTGCGGAGGAGTTCCGGCATGTCGGCGCTTCTTCGTGGGTGTATTCTTCGGATTCAGCTCCCTCCTGGGAGAGCTGCGTTTCGAGGTACTTTTGTATTTACCATTCCGATTTAAGTAAGCAACTTGTTCTTATTCGTTCTTTGGTTCACATCTCATATTGAGTGCTTTGATCTTGGTAATTTCTTGATTGAAGTAGTATTTCGTAGTGTAGGCGTGGTGCCTAGGCTAGGTTTACTTGTGAATGTCCCCTGATCAGCTGGATAGTGGTAGCTTGCGTAGGTGACTTTATAGCTACGTTGAATCCTCTGTAGTCCACTTTCCGTTGATAGGATTGATAGGCTTATAGGTGCTCGATTTCGGGATTACTTGTCTGATAAGACGATGTTATACAAAGTTTACCGAAGTCAGAACTAGAGTACATTAGCTATTTTCTTTTTCTTGATATGATCCAGCCTAATTATAGGATTAAGTCTATAGACGTTACCATCATCACAACTGTTCCTCGTGAATACGATATTTAAAAACCTCAGGGTAAAATGTGACATTGGTATAATATCTCGTGGCGCTTGCGGATAATCCTACTTAAAACTTATTTAATGGAGTGCGTTAAAAATACCAACAAGCATTTTTGGCGCCGTTTCTTGGGGAATGGTTTGCTGATTTTGACTTAGTCTAGCTTAATCTTGTATTATACTTTTATCTTTTCCTATTTTATCCCATTCTCTTCATTATTTTTGTGTTCATCCTTATGGATGTCTTTAATTTTATTTCTATCTGTCTTTATGACATTCGCAAAAGCTTTGGGCCACCAAAATCTATACCTATCATAACACCTGGCTGTGAGCTGCGCCCATGTCTAATTAATATGACCCGGGATAACTTATCACCCGAACTAGATGCGGAAGTCTTGGTAGCTAAAACACAATCATTTTATTCCCAAGATTTAGCTATCGATCCTAAACCTTTAAGATTCCACTTCGATGATTTAGATTTCCAATTAGCTAAGATGCTCCTAAATTAATACACATCAAATCTTCTCAAAAGAGCATCTTAGGAAAAGTGTCGTCAACTTTCTTTCCCTTCTAAAAAGCATTGGGAAGAGTTCAAGGATGGCATATCAAGTGATGCCATAGAAGAAGAGCCAAACCACTTAGGAATAAATTCTATCTTCTCCCCTTCTATGCCCACATTAAATGTCTTTAAACCCATCTCTAAACCTATCCTTGACCCCAATGAATCTTTTTGTGCTCTTTCTACTAAACTTCATAATAACCCTAGAAATCTATCAAGACATCCTAATAATAATGAAGATTATAGGAATACCCAAGAAGAGCAACAACAATGGCAAGAATACGTAGAATATATTAGAAATACATATGCTATTGTGAAAGAACGGATGGAAGAAGACGAAGCTTTAGCACTAGCATCTAAACTTGATTTAAATTCAAATGGTGACCTTAAATCAATTTCTTAAATAACAGAACTTACCCAAGTTTAGAGAAAGCTTTAGACGAGACCAACCTTGAAGGCATCAATTCATGGGAAACCCTAGAAAATAAAACATCCAATAAATGTCATAGGCATGAAATAATAGATACAAACTTGTTGCCTATAGAGAACCATGAAGAGACACCCTTGGAGTTTAAAAAGAGAGATCACATCAATGAGCATATGAATTATCTCATTAATATTTTATCGAATCCATGCTCATATGAGAAATCCCCTGAATCTTTTGGTCTCTCTAATATTACCACACACGAGATCTTCAACCCCCTTATTTTACCTATTCATAAATCATTAAGAGGGTGGTTGTAGATGCATATGTTTATCATGAATATTATAGATCTCGTTGTAATCTTGATATAGGTACACAAAGGCTAATGTTCTAAAGGAAATCACCTCACCAACTCAAAGTATAATAATCAGAAGGTTTCTCAAGAACAACTTTGTGTCCCAAAATAACCACTCTAAAAAATAAATTGAGTTTGCACCTTTTGCTATAATACCCTTGTGAAAGGTCCTAAATGGCTAGAGGGGGGTGAATAGCCTAATTTAAAAACTACAATAGCACTAGAGCAAATTTGTTAGTAAAACAAATGGCGAAATGCGGTTTGCTCTAGCTCTAATTGTTAGGCAAGCCACCTAATATCAATTCTAGTAAATTATGATCACTATGTCACACAATGGCTATGTCACTACGTTACCACTAGTGAGCAAGAAGCTTAGCTAAAAATTAACTACAAGAGCTACTTCTACTCAACTAGCTACAACTACTACTACACAAGTAAGAATGAATAAATACAATGTAGAGAGATGATTTTTATACCGCCGGTTGTAGAGATGATAAGCCAATCACTAAAAGAGGAATCACACTATATATATATCAATGAAATCCAATCAATCACCGGGAGACAAGATGACACAATAATTTTTCTTCCGAGGTTCACTTGCTTGCCGGCAAGCTACTCCCCGTTGTGTCGACCAACACTTGGTGGTTCGGCAGCTAAGAGGTGTTGCACGAACCTCGCCCACCACGGGCACCGCAAGAACCTACCCACAAGTGAGGTAGCTCGATGACACGCGCAATCCACTAAAGTTGCCTTTTGTAATCTCCACGGGGAAGGCACAAGAACCCCTTACAAATCCTTGATTGGGGCGGACACAATCACCAAATCCCCTCACCAATCAACCAAGCACCAACCGTCTAGGTGACGGCAATCACCAAGAGTAATAAGAAATCCACAATCACAACAATTACCTAGTGGCACCAAGAATGCAAGCTCAAAAGCACGCACTAGGGTTTCCCTCAATCCTCTCTCAAAGTAGCCACGAGCTAGGAGAAGGAGAGGAGAGGGAGAGGATGCTCTTGAAGCTCTCAAATCTCACACTAGAGCTCGATCTCTCACTTAGAATGAAGCACCAATGCTAGGGAGTGAGAGAGTTGGGAGAGAGGAGAGAGCTTGTTCTTCTTCTTGTTCGTTCTCCTTTTTGATTTTGAGTGGTGTTCTCTGCTGTTGGGAGAGGGGAGAGATGAAATACACAGGTTCAGAACGCTCACCGGAAGTTCCGGTGGTCACCACCGGAAGTTCTGGACCACTCGAATCTAGCCGTTACGCTGGGAAACTAGCCGTTTTACGGGTTGACCGAACTTCCGGTCACAAGAGGCCGAACTTCCGGTCAAACCGAACTTCCCGGTCAACACCCCGAACCAAACGGAGCCACGCGGCGCACTTTTGAAAACCCCCCTACAGGAACTTCCGGTCGGTAGGCCGGAACTTCCGGTCATACCGAACTTCCGGTCAACAACCGAACCAAATGGAGCCACGGGCGCACTTGAAAAAAAACAGCCCTACGGAACTTCCGGTCCCCGGACCGAAACTCGACGAACTTCGGGGCATCTTCCCGAGGCCATAACTCCTTCATCCGGTGTCCAAACAAGGCGCTCCATATATGATTTTTGACCATCTTGACGAGAGGAACGCAATGGTGAAGTCCATTCTATCTTTTAAGACCTTTTACCGAAAGGACATTTTTGAGTGCCAATGAACTCACCACGTCACTAAGCGCAATGCATATGCAAAAGAGATTCACACTTAGTGGCACTAGATAACCATTGTAATTAAAGATTTCCCCTCTTTATAGTACGGTTATCTATCCTAAATCCGATCACGCACTCTATTGCGTCTTGACCGTAAAAACAAAATAGCTCCTATTAAATATACCTTTGCCTTGAGCATATTTTGTTTTTCTTCTTTTTTCCAAATGTGGAGCACTTGATCATCACCATCTATCATCTAGCTTCATCACTTGGTGTGTACCAATCTATCTTACAAATCACTCACGATAAAGATTAGTACATATAGGTTTCATCAATTACCAAAACCAAACTAGAGCTTTCAATCTCCCCCTTTTTGGTAATTGATGACAACCTTTCACAAAGATAAATATTCAATTAAGATTTGAACTTGTGTTGCTTGTCCAAGCATTTTGATCAAGAATAAGAATTGGACAATCATCACAAATTCGATTTTGGTAGTACTAGCTCCCCCTACATATGTGCTTCATGAGTTTGGTACATTTATTCACATATGTATGGATTTGAGTTGTGGGAGAGTAGTAACTACCAAAATGATGCTAAGGTGTAAGAGATGGACCTTTGAAGCGTGATACCAATCGGAGTGCACCATTTACACCATCCTTAGCACCATGAGTAGCTAGATACCGCTTGATAGACACTTGATAGATCATGTAAAACCACAAACACTAGATACCTCATGAGATCAATATTATAAGCAAGGTTCTAGTACCACTTATGAAAAATAAAGTATCTAGCTATCACCTATGCATGCTAGTATTTTATTTCATCATCCAAATTCTATTACTAGCATACACCACACAAGCATGGATATAATGTTAAAAACATGTGTCATGCAGCAAGCATATGACAAATGCACATTCAAATGCAACAAATAAGTCTATGAGCTTGCTCCCCCTACTTGTGTGCTCAAATTTTAATTGATCCCCTTCTATTTTTAAATCTTTTTCTCCCCTCTATATCTTTGTGCCTTTTCTCTCCCCTTTGTCATCATTTACTAAAAAGTTATGGTCAAGTTGTGGAGAGTAAATTAGTCAAGTTCTTTTGATGGGAAAAATTAGGATCAATTTTTCACAATTGTGGTTCAATCTAGATCACTTGCCTAAGATATTTATCTCGGTTTGAACCAAAGACAAGCTTCTTCACACCTCATGCAAGGGTTATCTTGCCTATGTTGAGATAAATACTTATAGCTCATTTTCTAGATTAAACACTAGGATTGCAAGCCCATAAACATGTCATATGCTACCACTAGATCATACCAAGCATAGAAACAATAGTGGTACCATACATACATCAAATTTATTTGATTTTCATGAATGCTCCTAAAGAACCACTTGTCATGTCTATATGCACTAAACATGTCCTTAGCAAAGCATGAATGGTATGTCATACAATTTTACCTTTGCTTTGTCGAAGGAGAGGCATGTCATATAAATAGGGATGCATTCAACTCATGTTTGAAAAATCAAGGATGTTCAATTCATTTCTTAGCTTGCAAAACCTCTTCTCATCAAGTGGCTTGGTGAATATATCGGCAAGTTGATCATCGGTACCAACACTCTCAATGCAAATATCACCCTTTTGTTGATAATCCCTTATGAAATGGTGCCTAATATCGATGTGCTTTGTTCTTGAATGTTGAACCGGATTGTTTGTCAATTTGATAGCACTCTCATTATCACATAGCAATGGTACTTGCTTGAAATTGATGCCAAAGTCACTCAATGTTGATTTCATCCATAGCAATTGAGCACAACAACTACCAGCACTAATGTATTCGGCTTCAGCAGTTGAAAGTGCAACACTATTTTGCTTCTTTGATGACCATGACACAAGTGATCTTCCCAATAGTTGACATGTGCCACTAGTGCTTTTTCTATCAACCTTGCATCCCGCATAGTCAGAGTCAGAGTAACCAATTAATTGAAAGTTTGACCCCTTGGGATACCAAAGTCCAACATCTTGTGTATGCTTCAAGTACCTCAATATTCTTTTTGTTGCCTTGAGATGACTCTCTCTAGGTGAGGCTTGAAATCTTGCACACATGCATACACTAAACATGACATCCGGCCTTGAAGCAGTCACATAGAGTAAGCTTCCAATCATAGACCGATATAATTTTTGATCCACCATGTTGCCACTAGCATCACTATCCAAATGACCATTTGTCCCCATAGGAGTGCTAATAGACTTTACATCTTGTAACCCAAACTTCTTTATCATGTCTCTTATATACTTGCCTTGACTAACAAATGTGCCATTCTTCAATTGTTTGATTTGAAGACCAAGGAAGTAACTAAGTTCACCAATCATGGACATCTCAAATTCATTAGCCATCATTTTTCCAAACTCTTCACAAAAGTCTTGATTAGTTGAGCCAAAAATAATATCATCAACATAGATTTGCAACACAAATAGATCTTTGCCTATCTTTTTAGTGAAGAGAGTAGTATCAATCTTTCCCATTTTGAACCCTTTAGAGAGTAGAAAATCCCTTAACCTCTCATACCATGCTCTAGGTGCTTGTTTCAAACCATACAATGCCTTCTTGAGCTTGTAAACATGGTTGGGCTTCTTATCATCTTCAAAACCGGGTGGTTGTTCAACATATACCAATTCATTGATGTAGCCATTAAGAAATGCACTCTTCACATCCATTTGATATAACTTGATGTTGTGGGCACAAGCATAAGCTAATAAGATTCTAATTGCTTCTAGTCTTGCAACCGGTGCATATGTTTCTCCAAAGTCAAGACCCTCTACTTGAGTGTAACCTTGAGCCACTAGTCTTGCTTTATTTCTCACCACTATGCCATCTTGATCTTGCTTGTTTCTAAAGACCCATTTTGTACCAATCACATTATAGTTCTTTGGCCTTTCAACAAGTTCCCATACTTGGTTGCGGGTGAAGTTGTTTAGTTCTTCATGCATAGCATTAACCCAATCAACATCCATCAAAGCTTCTTCAATTTTGGTTGGTTCAAATGATGATACAAATGAATAATGCTCACAAAAAGATGCCAATCTTGATCTTGTTTGCACACTACTTTGAATACTTCCAATAATTTGATCTATGGGATGATCTCTTGCAATATTAGATGGTTGGAGCACTTGAACTTGATGGCTTGTACTAGGTTGATCATTTGATTTGTTCTCATGAGATAAACTAGGCACATGCTAATTTTGCACTTGAGAGCTACTAGCTTCCACAATAGGAGTGGATTGCACTTGATCTTTGTTATTTTGATCATCAATAACTTCTCTAGGCCGAATATCACCAATGTCCATATTCTTCATTGCATCAACTAATTGAGATCCTCTCACATCATCTAGATTTTCTTCTTCATCTTGAGAGCCATTGGTTTCATCAAATTCAACATCATGAACTTCTTCAAGAGTACCACTAGCCAAGTTCCAAACTCTATATGCTTTGCTTGTAGTTGAATACCCAAGTAAGAAACCTTCATCACATTTCTTATCAAACTTTCCTAATCTAGTGCCTTTCTTCAATATATAGCATTTGCAACCAAACACTCTAAAATATGCAATATTGGGTTTTCTTCCATTCAATAGCTCATATGGTGTCTTCTCTAACATAGGATGACAATAGAGTCGGTTGATATAATAGCATCTTTGTGTTGATAGCTTCGGCCCAAAAAAGATTGACTCACATTATATTCACTAAGCATAGACCTTGCCATATCAATAAGTGTTCTATTTTTCCTCTCAACAAGGCCATTTGATTGTGGAGTGTACTTGGCCGAGAATTGATGTTTGATTCCAAGATCATCACAAAGCTCATCAACTCTAGTATTTCTAAATTCACTTCCATTATCACTTCTCACTTTCTTGATGGTTGTTTCAAACTCATTGTGTATTCTCTTGACAAATGATTTGAAAGTTGCAAAAACATCACTCTTATCAACAAGAAAGAAGACCCATGTATATCTTGTAAAATCATCCACTATAACAAAGCCATATTTATTTCCACCAATGCTAGTATATGTAGTCGGCCCAAATAAATCCATATGCAATAACTCAAATGCTTTGCAAGTGCTCATTGTGCTTTTCTTAGGATGAGTATTTCCAACTTGTTTACCGGCTTGACAAGCACTACAAAGTTTATCCTTCTCAAATTCAACATCTTTCAAGCCTCTAACTAGATCATGCTTCACTAGTTTGTTCAATTGTTTCATTCCAACATGACCAAGCCTTCTATGCCATAACCAACCCATGCTAGATTTAGTGATCAAACAAGTTGACAATTGAGTTTCACTAGCATTGAAATCAACAAGGTAGAGGTTCTCATATCTAAAGCCTTTGAAAATTAAGTTAGAGCCATCTACACTTATGATCTCTACATCATCCACACCAAATATGCACTTGAAGCCAAGATCATATAATTGAGCAACTGATAGCAAATTGAAGTTCAAGCTCTCTACTAGCAACATATTTGATATGCTCATGTCATTGGATATAGCAATCTTACCAAGCCCCTTAACTTTGCCTTTGCCATTATCACCAAAAGTAATACTATCAATATCATTGCCACTTGAATCGATAGAATTGAACATTCTTGAATCACCGGTCATATGTTGAGTGCATCCACTATCAAGAACCCAATGCCTTCCTCCGGCTTTATAATTTACCTACAAGACAAATTAATGTTTCTTAGGTACCCATACTTGCTTGGGTCCTTGTAGGTTAGTGACTAAGCTCTTTGGTACCCAAATAGTCTTCTTCTTTGGACCCATAATTGGTGTACCAACAAACTTAGCATACACACCCTTCTCACCCTTGGTAAGTAAATAACAAGAATCAAAGAATATGGAAGATGCATTAGCATTTTTCTTGTTCATGTTAATTTTGTTGCAATTATGCTCTAGGTGCCCAACTTGCTTGCATCTATTGCAAAACCGACCATTGCTCTTCACAAAGCTAGGCTTGTGAGTTGCAAAGGTCGCCTTGCCTTTCTTGGGGGTATAGCCCAATCCCTCTTTATTGAGAGAAAATCTTTGGCTACCCAAGCACTTTAGCAAGCGGGCCTCACCACCATAGGCCTTGCCTAAGGCGTGAGTGAGCTCATCCACCTCTCTTTTGAGAGTCTCATTCTCAACCATTAGTGAGGCATCACAAGTGAAACCATCACTAGTAGTGGAGGTAGAGTTGGTGGTGGTGGATGAAGAGCTGCAAGAAGGGTTAGTTGGTTGCACAATAATGGGTTGATAGAAAGATTCATCAAGTATATCACAAGTTGAGCCAATATCACAAGTTGCAACAACCTTTTCCTTACTTTGTTCTAGAAGCAAGGAGTGAGCTTTTTCAAGCTTTGTATGAGCCTTGGTAAGGTCCTCATGGTCTTCCTTTAGACTCTCATGAGAAGCACTTAGCTCACTAAGGGATTGTTCAAGAGCTTTCACCTTCTTGAGCAATTCCTTACACTTCTTGGATTTAGAACTAAGTAGTGAATCGGCTTGCTCTAGCATGTCCATAAGTTGTTCTATAGATGGTTCAATTTCATTATCACTATCACTATCATTTTCACTATCATCATCACTCTCATTTATTTTTTTACCTTAGGGCCCTTAGCCATGAAGCATGATGGAGTGTCAAATAGTGAAGGCTTGTTGTTGATAGCAATAGATGCATAAGCCTTCTTCTTGGATGTCTTCTCATCATCACTAGAATCATCATCATCGGTGGAGGCATCACTATCCCATGTGACAACATAAGAGCCACCCTTCTTCTTTTTCTTGAAGGTCATCTTGCTCTCTTTCTTCTCTTTCTTCTCTTTCTTGCTCTTTTTCTTATCATCTTCATTATCACTATTGTAGGGACAATCCGCTATAACATGATCCGCACTCTTGCACTTGTAGCAAAGCCTCACATGATTCTTGTTCTTGAAGTGATCTCTTCTCTTTCTTGAACCATAGCCCTTTTTCTTCATCATTTTGCCAAATTTTTCGCACAAAAAGTGCAAGTGCCTCATCATCACTATCATTGTTGGAGCACTCTCCATCACTTGAATCTTGCTTCTTTGCCTTTCCTTTTGTTCTTGGATGATGATGCTTCGGCCTTGAAAGCAACACTCTTCTTTTTCTTGTCTTCCTCCTTTGCATCTTCTTCTTTGTCCTCATCATTGTATTGGTCCTCGGTTATTACTTCACCAAGGATTTCATTTGGTGTCTTTTCCTTCATTCCTTCTCTAAAGATGATGGTTCTCAATGTCTTGAACCTCTTTGGCAAGCAACTCAAGAATCGATGAGAGAAGTCTTCATTGCTAACTTTTTCACCTAAACCCTTGAGATCATTGATGATGACTTGCAATCTATAGAACATCTCCGGAATTGATTCATCATCCTTCATCTTGAAGTTGGTGAGCTTGTCCTTGAGCATATACAACTTGGCACTCTTTACCGTTGAAGTGCCCTCATAGGTTTCCTCTAATCTCTTCCACACTTCAAATGCATAGTCAAGATCTTTGATTTGCTCAAACACCTTTGGATCAATGGCATTGTAAATGGTGTTGAGAGCCATTGTGTTGCATTGCTTCAATTCGGCTTCTCTTGGAGTTGGATCGGTAGGATCAAGAATGACAAATTCTTTCTCGGTTACATCCCACACCTTGTCATTGATTGAACCAAGGTACATCTTCATCTTTCTCTTCCAATAGTCAAAAGATGATCCATCAAAGAATGGTGGTTTGCCCCCAACATGGTTGAACACAACTTGAGCCATATTTTACACCGAAGGATGTTAAGCCTTGATTAAAACGGTGACCACGGCTCCGATACCACTTGAAAGGTCCTAAATGGCTAGAGGGGGGTGAATAGCCTAATTTAAAAACTACAATAGCACTAGAGCAAATTTGTTAGTAAAACAAATGGCGAAATGCGGTTTGCTCTAGCTCTAATTGTTAGGCAAGCCACCTAATATCAATTCTAGTAAATTATGATCACTATGTCACACAATGGCTATGTCACTACGTTACCACTAGTGAGCAAGAAGCTTAGCTAAAAATTAACTACAAGAGCTACTTCTACTCAACTAGCTACAACTACTACTACACAAGTAAGAATGAATAAATACAATGTAGAGAGATGATTTTTATACCGCCGGTTGTAGAGATGATAAGCCAATCACTAAAAGAGGAATCACACTATATATATATCAATGAAATCCAATCAATCACCGGGAGACAAGATGACACAATAATTTTTTCTTCCGAGGTTCACTTGCTTGCCGGCAAGCTACTCCCCCGTTGTGTCGACCAACACTTGGTGGTTCGGCGGCTAAGAGGTGTTGCACGAACCTCGCCCACCACGGGCACCGCAAGAACCTACCCACAAGTGAGGTAGCTCGATGACACGCGCAATCCACTAAAGTTGCCTTTTGTAATCTCCACGGGGAAGGCACAAGAACCCCTTACAAATCCTTGATTGGGGGCGGACACAATCACCAAATCCCCTCACCAATCAACCAAGCACCAACCGTCTAGGTGACGGCAATCACCAAGAGTAATAAGAAATCCACAATCACAACAATTACCTAGTGGCACCAAGAATGCAAGCTCAAAAGCACGCACTAGGGTTTCCCTCAATCCTCTCTCAAAGTAGCCACGAGCTAGGAGAAGGAGAGGAGAGGGAGAGGATGCTCTTGAAGCTCTCAAATCTCACACTAGAGCTCGATCTCTCACTTAGAATGAAGCACCAATGCTAGGGAGTGAGAGAGTTGGGAGAGAGGAGAGAGCTTGTTCTTCTTCTTGTTCGTTCTCCTTTTTGATTTTGAGTGGTGTTCCCACTGTTGGGGGAGGGGAGAGATGAAATACTCAGGTTCGGAACGCTCACCGGAAGTTCCGGTGGTCACCACCGGAAGTTCCGGACCACTCAGATCTAGCCGTTACGCTGGGAAACTAGCCGTTTACGGGTTGACCGGAACTTCCGGTCAGCAGGCCGGAACTTCCGGTCAAACCGGAACTTCCGGTCAACACCCGGAACCAAACGGAGCCACGGGCGCACTTTGAAAACGGCCCTACCGGAACTTCCGGTCAGTAGGCCGGAACTTCCGGTCATACCGGAACTTCCGGTCAACAACCGGAACCAAATGGAGCCACGGGCGCACTTTGAAAACAGCCCTACCGGAACTTCCGGTCCCCGGACCGGAACTTCTGACAGAACTTCGGGGCATCTTCCCGAGGCCATAACTCCTTCATCCGGTGTCCAAACAAGGCGCTCCATATATGATTTTTGACCATCTTGACGAGAGGAACGCAATGGTGAAGTCCATTCTATCTTTTAAGACCTTTTACCGAAAGGACATTTTTGAGTGCCAATGAACTCACCACGTCACTAAGCGCAATGCATATGCAAAAGAGATTCACACTTAGTGGCACTAGATAACCATTGTAATTAAAGATTTCCCCTCTTTATAGTACGGTTATCTATCCTAAATCCGATCACGCACTCTATTGCGTCTTGACCGGTAAAACAAAATAGCTCCTATTAAATATACCTTTGCCTTGAGCATATTTTGTTTTCTCTTCTTTTCCAAATGTGGAGCACTTGATCATCACCATCTATCATCTAGCTTCATCACTTGGTGTGTACCAATCTATCTTATAAATCACTCACGATAAAGATTAGTACATATAGGTTTCATCAATTACCAAAACCAAACTAGAGCTTTCACCTTGTGAATTGAGCATAGAGTTATAATTATCAAAATATTCCCTTGGGTATTTTTGTCACTAACCATTTCAGGTTTGAAGTAAGAAAATGATTAATGGCAGCGCCAGGTATGTTAAAACAACTATCATACAACTTTAAATTACATCCACTCAAGCTTACATTTACTTTGCAAAATTCTAGCTTAGGGGAATGGTCTTATTCAGAAAATTCTATATTGCTAATATTGGTTGTCTCTACCTTTATTCAATTTGTTAATCATGCACTTTCATCTCCGTTTGAATAACACTCTATAAACTTTCATGTTACCTTTGTTTGCTATAGTATGCTTAAGGTTTGGAGAAATTTCATACACCTTTTAAATTAGGCATGGTGCTTAGTTTAAATTGTGTTCATTTTACTTTCAAAGGCTTTTTGAATTAAGCGTGGTGCTTAGGTTAGAATGCCTTCCTAAGTCAAATTAGACGTGGTGTCTAGGTTGATTTTTGAACTAATAATATACTGTAGTAGATATTGGATATTTTGTTTGGACTGACCCCTGTAGGAATTTTTTAAAATCAATTTGGGTAAGTCATGGGATGAATTCGAATTAGAGATGAGACGGGTACATCTTTGAACTTTAATAACTTTTAGAAGACATAGCTCATTCATCATGAATGAAAGAACTATGAGCATTAATGATTCATTCACTTTATCTTCTACTACAAGTTACTTTACCTCAAACTATGTGTACATAGAACATGATCTATGCTAAAATAATATCAATACTATCTTTTCATTAGCATAGACAGTAATAAAATTAAATCTTTGGACAAGCAACCTATGTTTAAAATTTATATACTCCTTCGGGTATGTGTTGTCCACTAATCTGTTGCAATCTTGGTGCACACATAAGTGCAGACACAAACATGTTAGAGTTACAACTTAAATTGATTAACCTGATTTACTCAACATGATCTGTCTTTTAAGATTATTCATGGCACCATTCTCTTAATCTCAATCTTAACCAAACAAGCTAAAACATTATATTCAATCTTGGAAAGATGATAGTCATACTCATGTGAAAATTTATATAGAGATAGACAATCCTTCCATTGGTTAAGCAATTCATTCTTTTCTGCCATGTGAACTTAAATGCAACATTAAATGTTTAATCTTTTGATCCTACCACTCATGGCATAAATAAACAATTCATGTAACACCAACTTTATCTTGTTCAATGTGCCTAAGGATAGAAAAAAATAAATAAAGAAATAGATTTAGTTCTATTGGTGTTTTTCCACCAGCAGAGCCCATGCACTTGATCTCTACCTTGGTTTTGCAAACAGGACAACACATCGAGCGAAATTTATTAATTCCACAAATGAGACACTGAGCAAGATGCTACCAGCTATTATTAAAGCTCTACTTCAATCTGTTGGCCAAATCAAAGAACAAAGGTGACATCATCATCACTAGAGGTATGCAACTAACAAGACCTCCATCCCTCAAGATGGAGAGATACACAAGAGTGGAAGAAGAAGACCTATCGGTAAATTTTAAATTTTGTACCCTTGCCATAAGGTAATATGGTAGTTATCTAATTAATTAGTATTCCTATCTATATTAATAATTTCATATTCATCTTCATAAGTATTAAAAAAGAAAATAAAGATCTTTATTGCTTTATTTACTGCATCATAAAATATTAAAAGCTCCACGTGAATAAACTTACGGTAACCCTATAGGAATATTTACTGTGGTGGCATAAATAATAATAATAATAATAGTTTCTGTATTTACTTTTTTGCATTATGAAAAAAAAACTAAGCCCCATAAGAATAAATATTCTCTGTGGAGGCATAAAAAAATAACTATATATATCATGCACACATATTTAATTTCTGCATAATTAAACTAGAAAATTCTAAAAAGAGAATCCTGCTAGAACTTTGTCAATTCAAATCAAAGAATAATCAATCACTTATTGGCTGACCGCTAACCCATTATTAAATTTGAGCCTCGAGTTTTGGTTTTCTTGTTGGAGTATAATTATGCAGGAACAACATTATGACAAGGAGAGAGTCTATTGGTTGCATCCACCAGGACTGCTACTGGTTAGCTCACTCTAAAGATCATCAACACCAAGTATTACAAATATTTAGCTTGGGGGAGGAGCATCCCCTAGTTATCGGGTACTATACCTAGGCGATTATCGAGTCTATTTTATAGTCATAAAATACCAAAAATATATGGGCACATGATGTCCATGTCTTTAGAGTCTTATGAGTCCAATAAAAATAAAAAGATAAATAACTAATTAAAACCAAACAAAATACTTATCTATATTAAGGGGTGATCATAGAGTGTGTCTAGTTAATAAGAGACAAATAAAAACTAGAGAATATTAAAATTTTATTTTGGAGATGATGAATAGTTGCTCTTCCAAAATTTCTTTCAAGTGCCTAGTTTTCAACCATGAATTCTCCTGAGTTTCGGACATGACTACTTTAATATAAGAATTTACTCTCGAACCTGAAATTTGTGGAGGCATATGCTTGAGCTGAGTCTAGGTAATTGATTGATATGATACATGAAGGTCTAAGCTGCTATTTATCTTATTCCTAGCATTACTAAGTTCCGAAGATTTATTTTAAAAACCTAAAATCTTACATGATGAGCTCTTGTATGACAAAATCTAAATTCCTACCAAAGCCATATATGATACATTTAGAGTTAGAAAAACCTTTATACATTCATGCTGCTTGCTTTACATTGAGTTTAGTCAACCTTTGGAATATACCTTATGAGAGCCTTGTCATGCTTTTAAAATTAAGATCACTTACGCACTCCACCCACATATGCATTATTTCTACTCTAGAATATAAGCGCAATCATTTCCACTTTCATCTAGATCCACCTTAAAAATACTTTTTCTCCTATACCAGGAGTAAACACCTAAAAATATACCCTATAGGACAACCCCCGTTTAATTGCTCTAAGTTCTTATCATTATCTCTCCAATTATTTATATTCAAAGGATGCATGTGGCTATGCAAAAGTATTGAAAAAAAGAGAAGAGTGAAAAAGGGAGTAAAAGATGGACAAGTGTTCCAACATTAAAACAATGGGTACATAGATGCCCGCCTCCCAAATTAAAAAAAAGAAGAGAGAATAAAGATAGCCCATGTTTTCCCGCGAAAAAGTTCTAAGGAGGGAGTTATTTTTAAAGAGCAAAAGTAGAATTAGGATTAGCCACTAAATACCATATATACACCTATCCACCATATTCCATACACATGCACATCTTGATTTGATTGAATGCCTCGATTCTCTATGGATCCATTGTTTGACTTTACAGTAGATAAATTGCAAGTATGCTTATCCTTGTTATTGCCACTCCTATAAGCTCCACTATGATCCTTAGTTGTAGGAAGGCATAACATTATTAATGTCTCAGTAAGATCCATAAATACCACATATAATAAGAGACTTGAGGGTGTCTTACAATTAAGCTCTAAGTTTTATTTCGAAAATGTACAAAACTCCAGAATATTGGTACTGTGAAGAATTTGAGACATAGCGCTTGACTTGATTGTTCTATCTTTCGATTGCTCAAGACTTATGCAAAAGCTGTAAAGCTCCATAGTTAAAGGTAAAATAGGTAAGTTTGAAAGTTAGAGCAGTTTTGTCTAAACCGGAGGAAAATTTATGTTTAAAAGCAAGTGTGCTTAAAAGAAATAAAAGTATTACAGCAAGTCCTGATCCAAGTTTATTAATAACTAGATCTAGATTGTTTGCCAGTCCGATAAGCTTGGGGGTATTGTTGACACTCCTTAGCGTCAACTTTTACTAGGGCTTTTTACCTGAAGAAAAACAAGAAAACACACTAGTCTAGGGCTTTATCTGATAAATTCCATGAGTTTTGCATATTCTGTATTTTCCAGGGTGATTTTTAGAAAAGCTAAGAAAGAGGGATTCTAGTGCATAATTATCACGAAATTGATCAACGTCGGAACTACATCATCATCGGACTCAGGAAGGGTCTTGAAGACACTCGAAGCAGCGGGGCCCGCAGAGAAGCCCAGGTGGGGCCGGCCGGCCCCACCCTAGGGCCGGTCGGCGCCCTACATTACCCGATGGCCGCCGCCTTCTGGAGTCTTCCTCCCACGGTTCCTTGGAAGCCAATTAAAGTGTTCCTACGTCGATTTTAGGTTGGTTTGATCCAACGGTGCACACAAGATGGAGACGTGGATCGCTGACGTGGCGGTTCCTTGCCCCCTACTCCATCTCGGCCTATATAATGACGCCCCAAGGCCCCTTCTAGAGGCATTCTACACCCCGGTGCTTCATATTCTCTACATAATTAGGGTTAGGGTCCCTCTAGTTGATCTAGTTCTAGTTCATCTAGATCTAGTTCATCTAGATGTAGCAATTAGGAGAGACTAGTTCTTCTAGATCTAGTCTTGTTTAGAGATTAGAGAGATTGAGTAGAGGAGTAGAGATGCGGAGGAGTTCCGGCATGTCGGCGCTTCTTCGTGGTCTGTATTCTTCTCGGATTCAGCTCCCCGCCCGAGCTACGTTCTGAGGTACTTTTGTATTTACCATTCCGATTTAAGTAAGCAACTTGTTCTTATTCGTTCTTTGGTTCACATCTCATATTGAGTGCTTTGATCTTGGTAATTTCTTGATTTAAGTAGTATTTCGTAGTGTAGGCGTGGTGCCTAGGCTAGGTTTACTTGTGAATGTCTCTTGATCAGCCGGATAGTGGTAGCTCGCGTAGGTGACTTTATAGCTATGTTGAATCCTCTGTAGTCCACTTCCCGTTGATAGGACTGATAGGCTTATAGGTGCTCGATAGGAGATTACTCTATTTTTTCTCCTATTCGGGATTACTTGTTCGATAAGACGATATTATACAAAGTTTACCGAAGTCAGAACTAGAGTACATTAGCTATTTCCTTTTTCTTGATATGATCTATCCTAATTGTTGGGTTAAGTCTATAGACGTTGTCATCATCACAACTGTTCCCTGTGGATACGATATTTAAAAACCTCCGGGTAAAATGTGACACTGGTATGATATCTGTGCGCTTGCGGATAATTCTACTTAAAACTTATTTAATGGAGTGCAGTTAAAAATACCAACACTGGGATAAAAACCTAGTCCCGTGGCTAGGAAGTCTACTGCCATTCATCTTAACTAAAAAAACTAGAATAAATGATGCAATAAATACACAACCCCCATATATATATGTAACACATGCGGCAGGGAGGGTGGATTGGACGTAGTAGATTGGAGGAGAGGAGGAGGAGGGGAGGGAGGGAGGCGCGCCCTAGGGCGGTGGCCCGGTGGTGGCGTGAAGTAGGGAGGCGGCAGCGTGGAGGGCAGGGGGTGGCAGCCAGGGGAGAGAGGAGGAAGAGAGGCGCGAGCGCGGGAGAGAGTGAAATAAGAGGGATTAACCCAATTACTTTCTTGATTCAATCCGATTACAATTGTCTAATATATATAGTCCCAAGTGGACTCTAACGAGAAAATCCGTATCGAACTCGGACTTTCTAGTTTTCTAATCTTAACTGCCTAAATTAATTAATAATAATAAAAGTTAATTTTCGATGACAGCGGGGATGGCGGCGGTGGACGGCTGTGCGTGCCCATGGCCTCCACGGGCGCGCGCTAGGCGGCAGCAGCTAGGGTAGCCGCCGCCTCCCCTGGTGCTCCACACCGTCCTCCCCTTGGAACGGGCCATGGAGCCCATCAATCTCTACCGGATCCTCTCTGGCGTCCGCTTTTGGCCCAACAACTCCATAATTTGTCACCGTATTGATTGGACGTGCAGCAGAACTCCCCTTTTCTCCGATCAGCGCGTCCTTGTGCTAAAATCTAGGTGGTGCTGTAGATGTCATTGTTGATATTTCTTAGCGAAAGCAGCTAAATCCGCAAGCGCACGGAATTACCATCGTAGCACTTCACCCAGAAGTATTCAGGGTATCGTAATTTCACGAAGAACAGAGGTATTTCTTCTAACTAGATCGTCCAAGGACCACACAAGGGTAGAGTTGGAAAAGGGTAGTGAGGTCCTTCTATGATTTAGGGTCTCTACACGGAGGTAACCTTGCATACTACACTCTTGCTTTGGGCACCGGATAGCACCCAGTCTGCTAAGTGATGGCAGCATTTGGCTCTACGCCACACCCGAACGTGGGGGAATACAAAGGATGTTAGGGCTGTCACCACCTAACACCTACCCCTCACCCGTGGAGTGTGAGGCAAACGAGGGTAGCCTCTAGCCTAAACACCACGTCTACGCTATCGACTACTACTCTAGCGTTGTACAGGGCTATCCGTCTTTATCAGGACTCTCTACTAAAGCATCCGTCACTCATCCAAGCAATGAACAACGAACCCGCAAGAATGTAATGCACAAGATAACACGAATAGAGACTCACCACCATAGTTAAACATGGACCTTATACTTCAAGCAGTACATGGCCGTAGAGGTACACATCGGAAGGGGGAGCCGACACGTCCGGCACTCTGCCTCCTCAACCCGGAGACACCGGATTCAAGACAAGAGATGGCAAACACACCCGAACCCTCTCTTCTTTCCCTCTCTCACTCCCTACACTAAACTAGCTAGGCTAGCTAGGGCCTAGGCCTAGGTCCTAGGCCCCTATGAAGTGGAGCTCTTGAGCACTCTTGCCCTCTTGGTGGTTGCTTGATTGGATGATGAAATGAGGAGAGGGGGGGCCTCCTTTTATATGTGAGGTGGAGGGGCCTCTTTGCAAGATTCCACCCAAACTGACCTTGTCTGGTACACTGAACCTAGACAACCTGCACAACCGTCATTGGGGAGCCACCAGAGAGTGCCACATGGAAGGGGAAGGTGGTTGGAGCACTTGGAGGTGCGGCCGCACCGGGGTGCGCCCGCACCCTGGGTAGCACCTCCCCCCACCGCCTTCGCATGGTCGGTTTGGGCTGGGCCTGGACCGTGTCTTCATGGGTTGTTGGCCCAAATTCATAGGTAAGTGGGCCTTTCCCTTTATTTGTTAATGTAGAGTCTGGATTTTGTGTTTCCTGATTGCGTATTTTGACTCTTTTTTGATGTATTCTAGGTATGTGCCATGCAAATGATCAACTCACCAAAACTTATGGAATTTGTTAGTTATAAGCCCTAACTCTAAGTTTGGTGATCATATATGTTTACTTTATGTGTGTGTTGGCGGTTGTATTTATGAGTTAAGGATCGCCAATAGTCATCGAACCCCTTGTCAGTGTAGGCCACCAACTGTCGTGTCGAGTGCATGACCATGTCCATATCGTCGCGCATGAATCCCATGGTACATTTGTCAGTGTTGTATGTGCATGTCGGGGAAGGTACATCACCAACGGTGAGAAAGCAGAGAAACCACATAGGAGCTTTGCTTGTCAGATGGAAAATTGCATACCGGTTCCCGTGATCATCCATTGCTTGCTGAAGCTTGAAGGGAAGTCCCAACTGAGATAGCCATAGTATCCTTTTGAACGTGCTAATGTCCGGTGGTGTATCCAGTCTGATGTGTAGCAGCTGCTATCGTGGTTGCTCCAATCTTATCAGTCCTGGTGTGTCTAAGTTCATATGTATGTAGTTGCCAGTGCTGAAGGTGGTGTCTGCCATGACTGATATTTTCGTGTTCGTCGCTAGGTTGATTTCCATCAGGTATGTACATCAATTTTGAATTTGCTGAATTAAAGATTGCATACCCGATTGGCCTGTTGTAAGGGGGCTCAGCTTGCTTGTAGTTGTCATCACTGCAATCATTGATGACTAAGTAAAGCTGGCCGGTGTCACTACCAATAGTGATCTCACCTTTTGGTGACCAATTAGTGTCAGCAGTACCTTTGCAAATAGTGGTTGGGGTAGAGTAGCTCCAAGCGCCTGAATCATCAGTGGCCATAGAATCGGCTAGAGACGAAAGTTATCGTCCAAGTGTTCATTTTGGTGTCCGCCTGAGTGTCCATTGTTGCGGCCATCAACGGTATCTGCCATGTTGTCATTGACGGCAGCTCCTTGCTTGATTGAGAACAATTCATCCATAGCATCCTTCCATGCCGGATCTATATTGGGGGGTGATGATTGGTACCATTATGTTGCGAATAGCGGTGCCCTTGGGGGCATGATCCTGATCTGCAGCACTCAAGCCATTACTAATATTATGCTGAACTGTGATTCCAGTGTCGTTGATGGTGTTCTCCAAATCAAATTTTTTTTGGATCTTGGTGATGATGTTGCTCCCAGTGATCACATGATTTCCATTGGAATAATCCAGAGATTCAACTGTAGTAACAAAATTGGAAGTGATCTGAGTGTCAAACCTGGTGACCGAATCAGCTCCTATGAACAACCAGCTACTGTGAGTGTTTAGGATAGCATCTCCGGTGTCCTTTGACTCAATTAGATCTATTGCAGATGGTGAATTGCTGCTGTTGACCATTGCCTTAGTGCTAAAGGCAACTGCGCCTGTAGGGGGACGCTCCTCCATAGCGTCCATCGAGGTGACGACGGTGCTGTCCAACTGAGTTCCGATGGCAACAGGCTCCTTCATCATGGTGTTGACCATGGATATGTTGGTGACGATCTCAATTTGCTATTTTTCTGCAGCAATATTGTCATCAATGGTGGCGTCCAGATCAGATCTAGCCTGGGCCATAGTGACGGCGGTGTCACTGACGATTGGTGCCGGAGCATCGATGATCATCGCTGGAGTGACGATGGCAGGGGGTCCCGTAGGGGCATGCCCTAACTCTATGGCACGACTCCCGGTGTTGATGTTGGCGGTGTTCTCCATGCTTGCGGGCGATGTCACCGGTGTCATCAGGAATTGAGCATAGGTGCCGGTGGCGCCGCGCACTTCTCCAGCAAGGCGAGGGGGCATTGCTTAGAAACATGAGTCACGTGAGTCAGGGATTTAGTAGATTCGTTCGGACTAACCTCCATGATGTCAATGGTGTCCTCGATATCGGCCGGTAGGAGCTCCTCCTTTCCACGGATGGGTTTCACGGGCATCTCATCCACGATCTTGATGTTGGCGAAGCGGTTGACGCTCGCGGTGATGTTGGCGACCATAGTAGGGGTGTTAATGGTGGGGGCGCCCATGAAGATGACCTCTTGCTGCACGGCACAGAGGTGGTTGTTGAGGTCCCGCAGATTCATCTCATCGGTGAGGGCGCGCTGCTTCACACTAGCTAGCGTGCTCCTTTTCCACGGCGTGGTTGTGGATGTCGATCAATGGACGGAGCTGTTCATGCAGATCACGTAGTTTGTCGTCGATGGTGGTATCCATTAGATCCAATCTATGAATCTTTCTGGACTCGTGATACTAGTTATAACATACGCGGTGGGGAGGGTGGATTGGGCATAATAGATTGGAGGAGAGGAGGAGGAGGGGAGGGAGGCGCGCGCCCTAGGGCGGCGGCCTAGCGGCAGCGTGACACAGGGAGGCGGTGGCGTGGAGGGCAGGGGGGGCGGCCAAGGGAGAGAGGAGGAAGAGAGGCGCGAGCGCGGGAGAGATTGGAATAAGAGGGATTAACCCAATTACTTTCTTTATTCAATCCGATTATAATTGCCTAATATTTATAGTCCCAAGTGGACTCTAATGGGAAAGTCCATATCGAACTTGGATTTTCCAATTTTCTAATATTAACTGTCTAAATTAATTAATAATAATAGATAATTTGCGGCGATGGCGGGATGGTGGCGGTGGACGGCTGCGTGGGCCCATGGCCTCCACGGCGCTGGCGCTAGGCGGCGGCCGCCTCCACTAGTGTTCCACGTTGTCCTCCCCCTTGCAAGAACTTGCTCCCCCCAAGCAAGAACACGGGATGAACACAACCAAATAATTTGAACTGTGTCTTGTTCTGGGGAACAGTGGAGTAGCGATCTATATATAAAGGGGACCAGTTGGTCCTAGCTGGTAGAGCCTATCGGACAAAGGGTCAATCTCTAGCCCTAGTCAGAATTTGAAACGGGATAAAAGCTTTTGGTCCCTGTTTTTGTCACAAACTAGGACTAAAAAGGAGATTGTTGGTCCTGGGTGGGGGCTCCTATTAGGACTAAATTCCCCCGCTGAAAAAAAACACTGCTGCACTATCCGTTGGACATTACTTTAGTCCATGTTCTCAGACTAAATATGAGAACGATAAGTTTGTTCTCTACTAAATATGAGAACGAAAAGTGTTATGTCACTCAACACAATCGATTAGTAACTAGAATTTGCAGTTTTGGTTCAACAAAACACTGTCGGCTCGTGTAATGAACCGCCGTGAAGGTTGTCGATCACTTCCTTATAAGAACCAAAACTAATGTCAACTTATCAATTTTTGAGTGCTCTGGTCCGAAATCCAGCAGTGGAGGGGAGGTTTTAACCGGCAGTGATGTGCCGATCTGAGGTAGTGTTTGTGGGCATTTTGTGTTTTGGCACAGTGTGGATGGGCTATATATTGAAACAACAGTGTTTGTGGTGTTAGTACGTTTATACTGCCTTTATATTCAGAAAAATGGCTACTATTACATGCGTGGACCTTTAATTTATGCAGCCCAGCTAACAATAAGAAACTAACAACTAACACACACTTTTCCCATTAAAAGACGGGTTTGGAATCACGAAAGCAGAATAGCGTAAGATAGTATAACACTGCTTGTACAATGGTCTTACACCGTGACGCGTAGTGTAGACTTCAATTGTGTGAACGCATGGACTGATGCAGTGGCAACTAAATGATGATCCTTCCTTCATCTGTATGTTCATTGTCATCATTGGTGGCCGTATTAGTTGAGTGTGATCATCGTGGGGGCTACAATGACTTTATCACGTCAATATATTTGCTCAAAATTTATCGCATTGGTAGACAACAAACTGAATAATAATGTAAATAAAATTTTGTCTCAAGATGATAAACAAATTTGTACACATATATATACCGTAAGTGCAAAACAATGGGAAATCCATCTACCCATATAGGGCTTTGACTAGACTCGCCTATAAGGATGTGCTTGGTTTTGAGCGCTGCCTCACCTCACCTCCTATAGTTGCACTGCCATAGAAACCGAGAGCCTTGCTCGCTCGAAAGAGTGGATCCAGCTCTCTCACGGAAGCTCGGCAAAACTGGTCATCACAGCCCCGGAGAAGCATGAGCCAAAGGAAATCAAACGTCCCCCATCCTCGCTATCCGTATTTGTCAGGCCACACAAGGCCGGGTGAGGAATCCAAAACGCGCCATAATTATTCTCACCATCGTCGTTGTATGATCCCTAGCTATCACTTTGCACCAATATCACGAGAACGCAGTTTCACAAGTATTCTTTTTTTTTTGTCATGCCACAAGTACTATAACGTCGAAAGTGATCTGTCTAATGTGCCTCCATTTTGTGGTGCCAAACCAAACACCTCACTTGCAACAGTGGCAGCTGCGCCTGCATGCAGTCCGACCAGGCAATATTGCCGTGTCAGCTGCTGCTGGCTCTTGCGATGCAGAAAGGCTATTCTTTTTCCTTGAGAGAAAAAGATGGTTTTGGCGAATTTGTGCATTCAAGTATGCATTGACAAGTTTCTTGCAACTGTTTTCTGATAGAAACATCTGAGCTTTTGTTGAGGTCACGCGTCTCCTCAACCGCTCAACGATGAATTAAACCCTTCTCTCAAGTTGAATGAGATGGGTAGTTTGATGCAAAATTTGGTCCTTGATTATGGCTGGCCTCAAGCGAACTACTCCCTCCGTCCCATGAAGTTTGTCACTAGAAAAGTGTTTTTGTGAGAGAGACACGGTTTTTTAATAACAAACTCCATGGGACGGAGGGCATAGGTTATGAAAAATAATTTAACTGATTTTTTTTGACTGAGTTGTGCCTGTATTCCATTAAGAGGGAAAGAATAAGTATACAAACAAGCCATGAAGGCGATTCCGAAGCAAGCGGCCTAGGACATGCCGGGAGCTCCTACCACTACCGGATCCCATTGTTGCGTATTATATTGGTGTCAAGCTTTGCGACCAGAGTAGCTCTAATGCCGCTAGAGGCGCATACCGCGCTGATGCCCAATCCACGTCTTTGGCGGTGATCGCGGTCACCACGTCGCAAGTTGGAGACACAGATCGTGAGAACACCCGTGCATTCCGTTACTTCCATAGGTTCCATGTGATCAGTAGGAGCATGGAGTCGAAGAGCGGTCACGAATGACGGCCGACGTGTTTCCTCTGCTCCAGCCACCAGGGTGCAAGTTCAGGGGCCCGCGCCTACAGCTGGAGAGGGTTCAGCAGCCCAAACCAGAATTCCTTCGCGAAAACGCACCCTAGGAAGAGGTGATCGGCTATTTCGAGGTGCTGACCGCATAGCGCACAAGAATCATCATCTTGCAAGCCATGCATTTTGCTACGTTCCGTAGTCCATAGCCTACGATGTAGGGCTAGCTAAAACAACATCTTTGTCTTCAGAGGTGCCCTTGACCTGCCAGAGCTCCTTGGCGCCTAGCAACGTCGTCAAACCTATAAAGAAAGCCCCATCGGCACTCCACTTCCAGACAAACCGGTCCAGGGTGAGGGGCTGCAGCTGGACAGCTTGGAGGATGTCCCGGACCCTCAGGTAGTCACGAATGAATGATCTGTGCGGTGATGGCACCGATGATGTCCTGCACCCAACGGTAGTCGTCAAGGGCATCGCGGAGCAGTCACTTCTTCCCCACGCACGTGGTCGCGGCGTACAAGGCTGGCGCGAAGTGATCAAGGCGACCGACGGAGGCCCAATTGTCCGTCCACAACCTGGTGGAAGTGCCATCGCCAACAGAGATTGAGATGCTCTCCAACAGAGACTGAGATGCTGGCAGCGACGATCTTCTCTGGACATGGACTCATTAATTTGGTCCTTCTCTCAAGTCTTGGGTATGCGATTACGAACACTGAAATGGTTGTTAAAACACAAACAATGATTTCAAATACATTGTATCTATAAAGTGGATGACAGGATTATGCTATCGATTGGCATTCGATATGCACTACTATACTTAAATGATTACGAACTATATAACGGTACGGTTGAGACTACCTATACAAAACTAAAATGCTCAGTCACAACGTACAAAATAATAAGAATTCGTATAAAATTTCTTTGAAACTCGTGCGTCTTTCATTTCAGTAGAGGGAGTGCAAAAACACACTAGCTTCAGCAATCATCATAGCAATTATTTGTGACATATATTTGGTCCAATTTAAAAATAACAAACAAGTCATGCATGTTGACATTTTGCAATAACTACTATGATGCTTATGTGGAGAACGTTCAGTAATTGAGGTACAGAATATTCATTTTTCTCATTATTATTGACGTCATTGACTGATATGCTACTATATTGTCCTTTCTCCTCAAAACTCATTATTAGGACAACACACAATATAATGAGAAATTCGTTTCAGTAATCCTGGCATCTTATGTATATTATGCTTCTTTCCTGGTTTTTGTTGACATACTACAAACTAACTATTGCAAAGTAAGAGAACTGTTAAGAAACTACACCAAGTTTCATTTGAATTTTCTTTATGAAATGTTGTTCATAGATTTTAGAAATTGCTATTTATATTTATAATACTAGTATAGTCATATTCATTTACACTTTGCTTACAGCTGGATTACTTTGACCTAACTAGCACAATGCAATAAGAGTAGTGATCACTGCTGAAGAAAGAGACATTCTAGGGATTCATCTATCATGATAAAACAACTTTAGCAGTTGGAATCATCGCCAATAATTGCTAAAAGGAGTGCCTTAGCTCTTCAACTTCTGAGATGATCTACCCAGTATATATTCATGCAAGTACATGTAAAAGGATACGTATATAATCAAGTTTATCACCTCATATCCCTATCCATGAAAATAAGCCCCCAACGCGCGCTAAAAGGGTCAGTGGTGGTCACCATGTAAGGCCACCATCAATACTGGTATAATTTCAGATCCCAAGCGCTTGCATTAACTCACCAGCGCGTATCGCAGCCATTTGCCACCTCCAGGATTCAAACACGGACGCAATCCTGTCCCTCACACCACCTTCTTCCATTATCGAGTTGGATGCAACAGGGATGTCATCGTTGGTGCACTTGAGAAGCTGGTCAATGTAGGCCTGCAGGTCGTGCACGCAAGCTATGTTACCAACCTCGAAGAAGTTGAGGACAACCTCTACGCCGACATGCACATAGCAGGCCTTGCTCCATGGCAACTCGTAGCGTCCTGCTAGAATCCTAGCGCCCTCGTTGAAAAGGACCCCGGGCATTTTGGTCACTGGGTCATTCACATTCACGACCCGCAGCACCTTCACGCCCAGCTCGTCGCATCGGTTCTTGAACTCTAAGTTGCCAACACGCGGACCGGCAAAGGAGTAGACTGTGATGGGTATCGAGCTCGAGCCACTGCCACCACCATTACAGTTATTAGGGTAAGCATTGAGGCCGAGCTCGGCAAGGTCGTAACCAAGGAGGAGGGCGAGGGAGCTTCCCATGCTGTGTCCGGCAAGGGTGATACTTATCTCCTCGTCCTTGTGCTTAGCAACAAGGCTGGAGAGCCTCAGAAAGGAGCTGGTTGCGGCAGCTGCCGGTGGTGAACTTGCCGGATGCATTGTCGTCGGAGGTATAGAGGGAGAGGAACCCGGCCGGACTCGACTCTCACATCAGGACGGGGGTCAGTAGGGTCGAAGCGTGCAGGCACGAGCGTGCTCATGAAGTTAGCATGCCACTCAGATCCTGTGACCGTTCCGCGGAAGGAGACTAGGATGTCGCGGCGGCCGAGACGAGCTGCTTCTGGATCCGAAGCGACGGCGACGTAGCCGATCCATCGGCTCTTGCTGCAGGATCCGCCGAAGCCCTTTGGGCAGCGCCGCCACATCGGGTGCCGCGTAGATATACTTGGTGACGGCGTACCCGGCGCTGTCCATTCCCACCGCCTGCAGCATCTGCTTCTTGCCGTGCTTGCAGTTGAGATACCGCTTGGAACGCGGTTCCAGATCGAACGCCGTGTAGCACGCCGCCACCAGCTCCGCGTAGCGGACGACCTCAGCGCGGAGCAGCGGATGGAGCGGCTCCACCAGGCCTCGCCAGTCGCGAGCGCCTTGTACCTCTTGCCACATGGACGCCAGCGGCGGTGTAACCATGGCTTTGGCACGGACACCTGCGGAGGGCACTTCTTCTGTCGACGCTGTGGCAGCTTCTTGCTTTTGTTGTAGGCTGCTGAGGCTGACAGTGATCGGCGTGGCGGACGACACCGCTCGGATCGTGCAGGCTCGGTGAGGTGTTGTCCTCGTCGTCGGTGTGCCCCGCGCAACGGCGAACTTCGCAGCGGCAGCCATGAAGCTAGGAGGCACGGAGAGACCAGGGAGCGGCGGTATGATGCTAGGAGCGCAGTGATCGATTGACACTGGCGGTCGCTGGATATATAGTCATAGACGTGTGGTTGGTCGGTGGTTGCAGTTCTGCATTGTGTCAGGGCGCTGCATTTGACCGGCAAGAAGAAATTTAATTATTGATTTAAAGTGGTCGGTACCGGGCTTAACCCGGTGGGACCCATAATCCAATAAGAGCCAGATAACGTATGATTTACTTACCATCCTGTTCTTTTTTTTAAAAAAAAACCATTACTTCATTTGGACCATGTAACCTATATGTGTATACTCCACGCGTGTGTCTTGGCGTGTGGTGTGAGTGTGGTGTGTATGAGTTGTGTATAATTTATATACCTAATAAAAAAAGAAAAGTTAATCCACGCTTGATGTTCAGTGTCATTACATATGCTATTTTGTTTCATCGACCTATCCTTCTATAGTGTGATCTAGTAAATATTGATTGGTTTTTAATCATTATTATGTTACCAATTTTTATTAGATCCGATGTAATAAAATAACATGCAAGCCAAGCTCATATATATATAGAGAGAGAGGGAGAGAGAGAGAGTATCTAAGGTACAATCTAGTAATGCAATAAATATAAAAGAATTTATAAGTAAGAAACTCTCGCAGCACCGCACAAGGTATTCCTTAAGCCTTTAACCATATTCACCAAATACATTCTTAGATCTTGTAACTAGTAATAAAGAGGATTGAATAAAAAAAGAGATTCAACAGATTTTTATTCCATTCTCTATAATTTTTTCTTAATCCTTCAAAACTTCTCATTTCTTTTACTCAATGGCCAAAGCAAGAGAAAACAACACTATTTGTCAAGGATCCAAATCTTTCTAGCGTCTAAGCGGAGAAATCAAGAATCGAAGGGGTAGATTGATACAATCCCAACCGGGTGGCTTCAATCAATGAGGTTATCGGCGAAGTTCACGGCAGATTCAGCGGCGAGATCGCTAGCGATAACGAAGGCGAGGCGAGCGATGGTGACGGTGGCCGATGCATGCAAGTGGGCGGCCAAGTAGCGGTGGGGTGCGGCGGTGTGGGGGTGGTGAGGCGAAAGCGGCGATCGACGGTGGTGCAGCGCAGGTATGGATGAAAACGGATCGGATACGGACGGATATCACAATTATCACATTTGTTTTCATATTTACGTCCGAATTCGGATTCGAATACGGATAGTGTCATCCATTTGGATAGGATATGATTGGACATCGACATCATAAATATGTGATTTGAGTAGTCGGATACGGATACAATACCGGATGTTAAATATCCGGACCCGGATACGACAGATATAAACTCCTCTAAACGAATTCAGTCGAGCGAAAAGGTCGGATAAATATCCGTAACATTTTCATCCATAGGCGCAGGGCCGGCCCATGCGGTATGGCGGCGGATGGCGGTGGCGGTGCGGGAGAGAGAGGGAGCCGAGTGATAGAACGAGAGTTTTGTGTTTAACCCTAAACTTTTCTCAGTTGTCTCAACAACGTTTCATCGTTTTATTGGACGGCTTATAAAAATACTAAAGGGCCTTGGCCTGATAACTCTCTACTTAATCTAACTTATGCTACTTTACGAGGATGTCCACCAGGATGCTTGACGGTAGTTACCAACTACACACAAAACTTAACCGTGAAAGACATTTTTCATTATCTGAGGTGGGCAAAGGAAACTGTCACACGTGCACCACGCATAACATGAGAAAAGGAGTAATTGGGCCTAAAGGCCCAGAAAAAGACAAAAGCAATGGCGTGGCCCGCTGTCTCCCCAAACCTAGGGGAGAGGAGCACATGCCGCTGGCGCCGGCGCCACAAGGGGCACCACTTTCCCCCTCCATGGGCCCACCTCCCCCACACAATTATCTTAATTAGTTATTTTATTAAATAATTCAGATATTAGTCAAATTTCTATAGGAAAAATCATATCAATAAAGATTCCTTGTCTCTTAGAGTCCAACTGGGACTATAAATACTAGGAGATTGTAGTCGGATCAGTTAAGAAGTAATTGGACACTTTATTCCTTGCTTTCCCACTCTCGTGGTTTCTTCCTCCCTCTCCCTAGCCACACGTCGCCACCTCCCAGCCACTGCCTGCCCTACGCTCACGCCCCTACTATCACCGCCACCCTAGGGCATGCAGCACCACCTCCAATAGTATATGATATTCTCATAGGAGAAGGACGACATGAGTTGGGGATACTTTGCCAAATGTGTTAATAAAAGATTTGAGCTACCGACTCGTCAGTAACCTATTGGGAGAATTGGTAGCACTCGAGAAAGACAGAGCTCTATCGGTGACTACACGGAACACTTCCTAGAGTAGGTTGCTCGTGTGAGGCACTTGGACGAGTTACAAAAAGTCAATATATTCATAGCAGGCCTAATGGAACCACTAAAAATAGACGTTGAACTGCTAAATCTACAAGACATGAAAACAGCTATGTCGCTTGCGCATTCCTATGAACATCGTCTAGCAATGATGGCTGATGCTAATAAGACGACGGCACCGAAACAAGGGCGATTTCCCCTATCACACTCATCAACGACAACAGAAGCTGCAACAACGGTGATCACACCGCTAGTTGCTCCCCAAGCAGTAGAAAATCCACCCACGCAGTGATCCTTCAAGCGGCTAACAGCAGATGAGATGGCGACACAGATGAGATGGCGACACGGTGACAGGTGGGTCTTTATTTCAATTGCGATGAACCATTCTCTCACGGTCATGAATATGAGATGTTGTATGAGATCATGGTGGCCAATGATTATACTACAAATGAAACCTAGGAAAGTGTGATGATGATCGTAAAACCACACACGGGGCCACATGGAGCCTCACCAATGTACCTAAAGCAATGATCAATGGGGCATGAGTAGTAGCACTGGTTGACCCAGGATCAACGCACAACATAATCGACATTAATGTGGCATAAGCTATAGGACTCAATGAGCAACGGTTTGACAAGTACTATCCTAGTAGGCAGTAGTAAACGACGTAACATGCCATCGTGCATCATTTATTGTACCATTAAGAATTGCAAGTGATATCTTCAACATCAATGCCTTTTTAATGGATATTGCCAATGACATCGATGTTTTTTGGGAGCCCCATGTGATGAGGACATCGGCACGCTGGACACACCGACGTCATGGTCTTCTCCAAGTTGCAACTCATCTCCAACTCAATTTGTCACGTCACCTTCGGATTCAGCAGATATGTCCTCGGTGTTTTGATTATAACTTCCTTATACGACATCAAAACGAGGCATGTGAATATGCGTTGGAAAGGGGGACGACGACGCCATCAGTTTGGTTCTGGTCTCAGCTCCAAAGCATTCGTGGATCATTCTGTGTGACCACAAAAGGCACTGCAACACCTATTTTTGGGCCAACTTGGCCTTTGTATCGAAGTTGGGCTTGTGGCCCATGTTGTGGGCGCCCCCTAGTGCGCCTCCAACCCTAGGACGTCCTTAGTATATTTTCTGGCCCGCTGCCGCTGCTAGAAACTCGGGTTTTGTTTTAGAGTTTAGTTTTCCATCAAGAAACTGAATTGTTCATTGTAACTTGGTGACAAATCCTTTTACAAATGATCCGGGGCCCCATTCTTGATCTCCTCCAGCGTGTCGATTAATCCTTTGGAACCAAGTTCTTGAACCCTCCATTGATATTCGCGCCATTCATATTTGCAATTTCAGATTGTGTGTTGAAACTTTCTTGCTTGTATTCTTCGATTAAACTGCGGGGAACAACCTTCTTGGTGAGGTCAATCAAGTTGTGCATGGTTGATAACCAACGGAGCAGTGGTGTAACGGTTGCAGGGTTCGAATCGTGTCTAATTTGAAGCCAGATCACCAACGTCAAGTTCTCCACCTATCAAACTTACCAATACCTCTCAAAAGATCGGGCCGTGCCTCATCACCATGGTTGGTGGGACTTAGAAGAATTACTTGGAATTTCTTAGATCTAGAACTATGTTACATAAAGAATGGCTGCTCTCACACACTGAATGGCAACACGAATTCAATCAATTGTTCAAGCATTGCCGGTTCCACCACCCATGATGCGTGCAACTATGTCCCCTGCATTGGCTAATAGCACTGTGAACAAGTCCAATAGGGCGCGTCAGCCTAATGCCTTGGATTTCATTGGCGATAGTGAAGCTGCAATCTTCACTAATATTCAGTATGCCATCAGATAGCAGCACGTCCTCAAAAAATGTATACTGCTAGGTAGGTAGCAGTCAGCAGCCTAGATAGTGGGGAATGGCCTAATCTTCTATAATAATCGACTCTACCTTCTAGCAAGCATTGACTTTGTTACAAGATTTAATTCAGGAACTTAGCAAAGGGGACTCAACAGATAGAACTATTAGCTCAGGAATCCATAGGCCACCATTGGAAGGTGCCTCTATGATTATGCCATCACACATTCTGATGGGGAAACTTGGAAGTTGGGTTGCTCAGTACCTAAAGTTACTAGTAATATTTGTTGACAATGCCTGACCACCCTTAGGTAAACAACATTGATACTAGGCTCACAACAAATTTATTAATGCAAACCTTATCACTAGGGGTATCGGATTTGGACATGTTTAGAACTATGGTTGACCTCCTAGCAACTCCCCCCAACATATACGTCATCAATGATTGGAGAATAATATCAGCGCTTGTGGATGTGACACCTAATGGAATACTTCATAGCTTTCACAAACCTTCACAAGTAATGGTTAAACTCAGTATAGGTGAAATGATTCATCTAGCTCTACTTCCTGCAATGCCTACTACTTCCTATTACAATGACACCCCAATACAATGCTTTTTCAGTTTAAGAGGAAGTTCAAATGACAGGGCCAAGACCTACTTTATTGATGGTACACTTAGCTACTTCTTGGATGAGAGCAGGGCAGAGGCTCCGCCACCAGACGGGACTAATAGCTAGCTAGATTGCACTTTGCCATGAGTATGTGTCGAGCGGAGAAGATGGGAGTTCTGTCACACGTGCACCACGTATGACATGGAAACAAGTAGTTATTGGGCCACGGCCTTCCCAAACCCTAGGGGAGGGCTTACCTCCACATGAAGTTATCTTAATTAGTTATTTTATTAAATAATTTAGATATTAGTTGGATTTGTAAAGGAAGGATTCGGTCTGTTACATTCTCGCCTTCTCGAGGCCGGACCGCTTACATCTAATAGGACCAATATTGTCCTCATAGACCAACACCAATCTTTTTTACGCACTTTATCCTCACTCATGCGCACAGTGAAACAAATTTCCGGTCAGTCACCCATCCTGAAATTGCTCCAGGCTAAGCACGCTTAAACTTGGAGTTCTTTCGAGATGAGCTTTCAGAAAAGAAGTTACAATTTATTTGTATGAGTATCATATTAATTCTATTAAGCACTAGGCTAGGGTGTCTCATCCTTACCCCCTTAATAGATCGACGTCCTCGTCGATCAACCCAAGGCCAGGAACTTCCTCTCTTGGCCACGTCCATGTGCGTAGTGCCAACGCATGTGCCATGCTATCACACCAGCCATATGCACTATGCTTGTGCAACTACGATACACGCGCCCGTGAATCTGCAAGAGTCAGCTCCGATACAATTTGTAATGTCCCGCCTCCTCGAGGCCGAGCCCGCTTACATCGACATCTTTAATAGGACCAATATCGCCCTCATAGACCAATACCGGTCTTTTTCTACGCACTTTGTCCTCACTCATGCGTTTTAGTTTGGGAATTAATTCTCGGTCGATCACATATTCTAAAATTGGTTTAGGCCGAGCACGCTTAACCCACGTACTTTGTCCTGACTCATGCGTATCTGGGAATAAATTCTTGGTCGGTCACCCATCTAGAAATTGCATCAGGCCAAGCACGCTTAACCCTAGAGTTCTTTTGAGATGAACATCCAGAAAAGAAGTTACAACTTATTGGTATGAGTATGATATTAATCCAATTAAGCTCTATACCGGGGTATCACACGGACGATAAGAATTTCTTGTCTCTTAATCGAGATTATAAATACTAGAAAACTATAATCGGATCGGATAAGAAGTAATTGGATGAAAGTCCTTTATTCCCTGCTCTCCCATGCTCACGCCATCTTCCCTCCCTCTAAGCCACAAGACGCCACCTCCTCCTAGTCGCCGCTTGCCAGTGCCACCGCTAGCTAGCACCGCCGCCTAGGGCATGTGCCACCACCTCCCCCTCCTCTTCCTCCTTTGATCCACCAAGCCCAATCTACCCTCCCTGCCGCGTGTGTTACAGAAACCATCTCCATTCAAAGGTCATGTTTAATTCGTGCACAATGGAGGTGGTTATTCTGTAGCCACTTTTATTTAAGGTAATTTTAGACTGATTTATGATAAAATAAATGCACACTTACAATAATTGAGTTACTATAACACATGGGTCTTTTTACCATAATGATTATAATAACCCACTTAGTAATGAGTTATTGTAATCGCATAAATTAGCATAGTAATTATTATAACTCAGAGTGGATATAGAATAGTTATTCTCTATTATTAGTAGTTATATATGCATGTTTGTTTGGATCTAGGACTTTTGGGTAGCGGGTTGGGGCTTATTTACCGATACAGTTATTTTACAATACCCATTGTTTAATGATTTACCGAGGTGGTTATTTTATGATGTCCACCACAGTTAATAATTATTAAACAAGGCAGTTATTTTATAATACCTGTCTTAATTAATGCATTAATCTAGGTGGTTATTTTACAATGAAGGTATATGAAAGAGGTACCCGCTTCCACTAAAAAGGATAACATCACCTAAAAGAAATCCTTAATAGTGCTAGCAACTTGTCTCAACTCCCTCTCCACTTTCTTCTCTCACATTTACATCTCGAGTCCCATACTCCCCGAGCCAAGCATGTGTAATAACATGACACCAAGTGGTCCGCCACCACAGTCAGTCACTACTGCTGTAATGATTTGTAGCCATCCACGGTAGAAATTATAGGTTCATAGAGATAGCTACCTCTTTCCGCACCACCCTATGACACACCGTGGGAGCACATGTGTGTGCATAACATTGGGTGGCCACGCACATAGGCCAGGAAAGTGCATAGGTGTCATGCCATACCGCCATCGAGATACATAAGCAAAGGCTACAACAACTACTCCCTCCGTCCTATGGAGAACGTCGTTTTGACTTTTAGACTTTATGTTTGACCATCCACCTTATTTAAAATATTTATACAAATAATAAAATAAATCAACCAAAATTTAAGTATCTTTGTTCAAAAAAGAAGTCATAATAAAATAAAATATATTTATACAAAAAATTTTTGAATAAGACAAATGATCGAGTAAGATGGTATGAAGTCCAAGGTGACAAACTCAATAGGACCGAGGGAGTATAACGCACGCAGCCTGGCTATGGCAGAGTCAGACCAACAGCCCCGACATCATGCTTGGAGAGATAGCCATCATGGAGGACAAATGAAGGAAAAATTTATCACGTGCATATGGGGCCCTATGAATAAGGAAGATAATTAGATGCAGTTTCTCCCAATCTACAAGAGCATCCTTTCTCTAAAACTAAAAGGATGTTTTCTTAACTATTTTTATAAAAATAAAAGGAAGGGAAAAAGGTATCTCATGATGATAACCTTAGTGCTTCTCCATTAGATTGAGAATATAAATGATCTCTACTTTCTCTATAACCTTTAAAATTCAACCTCCATCAGAACTCATTTGTAATCCCCTTTTCCTATTTTTTAAATGAATTCATTTTCCTATTAAACAACCCTTCAACCGCTTGAGGAGAAATGGGAAGAACTACAAGGGCATTTTCTCAAACCCAACTCTTTCTTCCCCTCTCACTAACCTGTCTAGGGCCACACACCAAGAGAGTTGTTGCCGCCTCATGGCCAATCTCAAATGGCCATGGCCTCCACACTATGCCCTATTCCAAGTTAGTAGGCAGCCACCACACTACATGTTTCTATATTCTGAGTGGGTCTCCACCGTCGCTCTATGCCGACCACCTTTGCTTCCCATGTTTTCGCCATGCCAATGTTGAGATGGAAGAAATAAGAGAAGAGAAAAAGGAGGAAGAAGTATTTATTTTTTTATACACATATGGGCCCCAAGTATAATAAATGCAGTGATGTTTTCTCAACTTTTTGAGCACATACCCCATATACACTATAATTTAATTTTCTCGATCTACTATCACATATTTTAGGGTAATTGGGTGGGGATGCTCCCGATCATTATTTTTATTTAAAAGGGCACTGACTTGGCCTAACTATCCAGCTCCCACCCTTGGGGCTTTTATACGTCAACTCTTTGAGCAGTTCCTACTCCCATCATTATCCTATATTACTAAAAAAAGCTTTATTTCATGTTCTTAGCCTCTAAATTTCATCTAGGTTCACATATGGTTTTGGCTCGTCCGCTGGACAAAAGTGAAGCCTATTATTTCTTGTCAACATTAGTTCTTAGTAGTTGACGGTCCTTAATGTCCAAAACAACTGTCAACCATCCTTGCAAAAAGACCTAAAAGAGAATTACATACCTAGTAGGGTTTTAACTAATAAATTCTATGAGTTTTTGATGAATTACTATTTTTGCAAGAGTAAACTGGAAAAGATGAATTCCTAAACCCACGTGGCAGTATGAAATGGAATTTGGATCGAACAGCAACATGAAACATTCTAGAAGATGCTAGAAGACACCATGCCAAACTAGGTAGGACCTGAGCCCTTGAAGGGTGGTGCCGGCCGGTCCACTCCTAGACTAGCTAGTCCCTAGGGCGCCCACTTGTCAACCTCCTTCACGTATTGGGTCTCCATCACCTTTGAGGATTCATTTGAACCATCCCTTTGAGTCGGTTTGATCCAATGGCTCATATTCATCGCTCTAGGCTACAAAAGGAAGGGAGAAGGATCCATTACGAAGAAACGTAGCCTCATTGAGAAACCTTAGATAGGATTTTAGAGATAGCATTTCAAGTAGAAAACTATTTCTATACTCTAGAAGCTAGTCTTATATTAGAAATGTGAGAGATAGAGTGAAGCAAGAGAGAGTTTTAGAGGAAGTGTTAGCCTATCCGTTCTCTCTTTATAGCTTGTACCGGATGGAGTTAAGTTCTTCAGAATTTACCTCGATGTTACTTGGAATCAACTTTTTGTGTTCAATTAACATTGTTTATCTTGTTTTACCGATTATGACTCTTTTTGAGTGCTCTAATCCTTATTGCTCTTGGATTAAGGTAGTTTTGTAGTGTAAGCGTGGTTATTGGTATTTCTTAATGTATGTAGAAAATTCCATAGGCATATGGAATTACCATCATAACACTTCACCCGAAAGTATTCAGGTATCATTATTTCCATAGGGAATGGAGGTAATTCTTCTAATCTAGCTTATCCAATGACAACACAAGGTACAGTTGGAAAGGGTAGAGAAGGATTCCTATGGCTTCACGGTCTAAATAGATAAACTATACTTCAACTTGCTTACTTTGGACATAGTTGTACAACTGGTCTAGCAGTGAACATAGTAGAATTAGACCCTAGACTTATGCAATTCTATGTATTTGAACCATTTCTCATGTTTATTGCCTTATGAATTCTTGATGCTATCCATTGTCAACACTTGTCGTAGGGGGAGGCCAACTAGTCCCACCCCTAGACCGGCTGGTCCCACCTAGAAGCCAAAATGACTCTACTTCGACCATAGGTTCCACACCTTTGAGGATGAATCTCCTTTGCCCCTCGAAGTCGGTTTGATCGTAGAGCTCACGTTAATCACTCAGGCTTATTAAAGCAGCCCTAGACCCTAGGTGGAGGCAATTACCTAAAACATTAATTCATTATTCATTGGGGTCCATTCAAGAGGCATCCCTTTGAGGATCATACTCTCATGGAGATCAACACACCAGGGAGATTAGGGCTAGACATCTTCAATGTAGTAGATTAGCTAGTTGAGAGTTAGGATGAGAGACTTCATTCTGGATCTTATCGTGGAGCCCTTGAGGTCTAGTATATCTCCGTACCTTACCTTTGCAAGATTTATGCTTTAATATGATTATCTTCTCTATTTACTTATATGCCTTATACTTGTATGGTTAGTCTAGTTATCACACCTTAGCATAGAATCTTCGCTTGTATTAGGTGCTCTAGTTATTAATTGTGACTAGAGTAGTAATCAATAGTGTAGATATGGTGAGTAGGATATAGGTTATCTGAGATTATGCCTAATCCCATGGTTAGTTCTCGTAGCCCATATGGGTGACAACTCTATGCAACCTTCGTATTCCACCACTTTTGGGTTGTTGTTCATAGAGCTTTTTTGCAGCCTTTCCCCGACTACTTTTGTCATCTCCCTAGAGAGTCAAAAAGTTACAACTGCTTTTGAAGTATTATTGTGTGCGCTATACTTACCCATGCATTATTTACATTCTAGTGTCAACTAGAATAGAACCCGAGTGATAGAGAAGTAAATATAGGAACTTTGAAATCTCTCATTGTCCTCTTAAGTTATCTTGATTAGTCATATATTATGGGATTCTCCTCTCGTGTGACATTGTGCATAACACTTATCGTTTACCCCATACCCTCACTTTTGTCTAGTTGGTATACCGGTTAGTAGATATATGATGATGAACTATCAATGTCTTTATCCATTGTTTCCTAGTGGTAAATATAAATAACGATACTTGGAATACTCTCGGTAAAATGCTACAATGGTATTCTATGTGCTTGTGGAATCCTTCATATTTTAATTATGCATAAGAAATACCAACAGTGGGCTTCTCTTCTTGGGCTAGTTGTTGCCATTTCTTAGCATCATCATCGAGAATAGAGATAGAATCTATCCTCGCAACGGCGCTGAAAAATATCTTATGGTGTTTTCGAACATCACTGCTAGCGATACTCCTCTAGTGATATTTTCAGATGAGCCAAGCATGGGCACCGTGGTATACCAAGACTAATCTTACCTCTATCATGAGAGTAGCATCTCTAGCAACTCTAGAATCATAGCCTAGGTAACCAATACTTTAGAGATCTGGTATGGTGCTCTTTTCGGCATTCCTTAGTATTAGCACCAAGACTATGTTCCTAGCTACGATATTGTGAACCATCAAATGATAACTCATTGCAGGTTATGGAAATGGTTCCCAAAGCACACAGAGATATCATTGTAGCATTTCAACCTAGGAGTATTCCTAGGTGTCATATTTATATTTTCCCAAAGAAAGACTTGGTAAAGACTTCTAGTATGCGGACATGCATCTGAATAGTTTACTTGCATAAAAATAGACCAATGTTCAGAGCAGGGGGTAAACAAATATAGATTTTCAAGATAGTGGACACACACAGGGGTAAACCTACTCTCAAGTGGGGAGAGGTGGTGGCAGCAAAAAGAATATCCTACTAGAGCAATGATCCTAATACAACTAATGTCTAGAATATAGTTAGTCATACAAAAACATGAGTTAGAAAGAAATCTATGCATGAGATGGATCGGGAGGCCACCAAGTACGATGGCAGCAACCTCATGTGACAATTTAATACTTCTACACATAGCCAAACATGGGGAATACGAGGGAGGGACAAGGCAATTACCACCTGCCGCCTACCCCACTACCATGAACTATTCTTCATCACTACCGAAAAACAAGGGCTTTATCGAGTGCCCCGGCTTTGCCAAGGACTATTTATCGGGTGCTCGGCAAAGCACCTCTTTACCGAAAGTGCTACACCCTGTAAAGAACTCCGTTCAGCAAAGAGCAATTTGCCGAGGCAGGGTGCTCGGCAAAGGAGAACACTTGGTAAATCTACTCTTTGCCGAGCGTGGGACTCGACAAAGGATCATCATTGGCAAAAAGGGACACGGTGGTGGCCCCCACTCCCGTCCAACTTTGCCGAGTGCCCCACGTTAGGCTCTCGTCAAAGAGCTTAGTTTGCCGAGTGTCTACCAATAGCACTCGGCAAAAATTTTATTTTAGAGTATTGCCTTCAAATTTATTCTCAGAGCCATTGTACATTAATTTATACTAGATGTTTAAATTTGGCCCAATTCTTGGATATTTTGCTATATTTTATTAGTTTATTGTATTTTATTGATTATTTTCAAAAAATACAAGTTTGATGCATCGAATAATTGAATGTTGTGACTCCAAAACTGATATTCACCTTATTTAGTGTATTATTGGGGAGTATTTAGGAAGAGACCCAAAATTTTGAACATGTTGATCACAAAACCCGACAACCAACTTATGGATGAATTGTTTTTCAATTCTATAAAGAGCGAATGAAGTCCAAAAATGATGAAACTTGTCACAGTGTCCTTTGTTGTTGGTAGATAATGTCTATTTTTAACCATTAATCTTTCTTGCAAATTACAGCAATATCATAGAATAGGAGTTTATTATTGACAATTTCCACGAGTTTTGGTGAATTGCCTATTTTCTAGGGAGCTATCCGTAAAGGGCACAACCGAGGATTCAAGTGCACAAAGGCCATGAAACTTAACCCCATTGGAAAATATCGCGGAAGGATTAGGAAGGATCTAGAAGACACGAGAATGAAGCACAACCCAAGCCGTTCTAGGGTGGGGCTGCCTGGCCCCACTAGCTAGACCGACCGGCATGACAAGGTGGCCCTCATCTATCAGCCTTTGCGTGCTTCTCCACCGCCTTTGAGGATACATCTTGGCCATACATTAAGTCGGTTTGATCGTACGGTTGATGTTCATCCCACCGGCTATAAATATGGGCCTGTACCTCGGAAGAGAGCGGATCAATGAAGAGTGAAGAGCTCGAAACTCTAATTCCTATTTAGTAGATCTAGACTAGCAATCAAGAGAGGCTAGCTAGTTCAATATAGAACTAGTTCTTGTTTAGAGATTAGAGAGATAGAGTTGGAGAGTAGAGTTCTAGAGGAGTTCCTACTGTCGGTGCTTCTTCTTATTTGTATTCTTTAAGATCAACCTCCCTCGCCTAGAGTTTGCATCTTGAGATCATTTGGTAGTCAACTTCCTGGTTAAAGTAAGTGTTTTGTTCATATTATTCTTCTAGTTTGTAACTCTTCATGAGTACTTCGATCGTGATAGCTTCTTGATTGAAGTAGTATTCGTAGCGTAGACGTGGTGTTTGGGCTATGTTTACTTGTGAATGTCCCCTGATTTTCCGGATAGTGGTAGCTCACGAAGGTGACTTATAGCTTAAATCGAATCCTCTGTAGTCCACTTTCCGTTAATAGGTTTGGCAAGCAAAAAGGTGCTTGGTAGGAGAGAACTCTGATTTCTACTCCTATCTTATTTAGTTATTGCTCATGATCATATAATATAAAACAACCACTTTCAAAGACGAACTAGATAATCCACATTGTTCTCCTTATTCTCGCTATTTTCTTGCTTGATTGTACATTAGGTTAAGTTTATAGACTTAGTCATCGTCACCTCTTTTGTTCCTTTGGGTTCGATATTTAAAAACCAGGTTTATCTTGGTGAAGTGCTACAAATTATTATATCTATGTGCTTACAGATAATCTTATTTCTTGTGTGCATTTAATTAATACTAACAGTCACTATTTCATGCGTAGACATAGTGATATGATCTAGTAAGTATAAATGTGTGTAAATGTGTGTTGACACCTGTTAACTCCCAAAATTTATTAGCAATTATCTCTCCCCTAGACATGAATATCCACTAGAATAGGGTTACCACTAATAATTTTCCACGAGTTTTGGTGATTTGTGCATTTTTACAAAATTTTCCGAGAAAAGCCTAAAAGAGGGATTTAAGTACTAATTTACCACAAAACTTAACCGCGACGCAAGGACATCACGGAGGGTTCGGGAACGTTCTAGAATACCAGGAGGTTTACGGGACCCCCGAGGGGACTGAGGTGGGGCCGACCGCCCCCACACCACGCCGAGGCGGCCCCCTAGGGTTAGGGGGTTTGGCCGCCCCCTTGGAGTCTTCCTCCACCGCCTCCGAGGAGCCATCGGCCGCTTGTTAAGTCGGTTTTGATCCTACGGCGTGTCCATCCCACCGGGCTATAAAAAGAGGGTCACACCCCCTTGGAGGAGGCCAGATCAAGAGATAAAGAGTCAGAGCTTTAGATAGAGATCCACTAGATCTAGGCTAGCAATCAAGATAGAGATTAGAGAGATAAAGTAGAAGAGTAGAGATTCGAAGGAGCCCCAGCCTGTTGGAGCATCCTCAGGAGCTGTATTCATCTGGATTCGCCTCCCTCGCCCGAAGCCGTGTTCGAGGTACTTTTGTATTTACCATTTCGATTCGCCGGTTGTTTATATTCGTTCTTTGGTTTGCAACTCATATTGAGTACTTTTGATTTGGGTAGCTCCTAGGTCGAAGTAGTGATTCGTGAGCGTAGACGTGGTGTGCGGGTTATGATTACTTGTGAATGTCCCCTAATCGGTAGGATAGTGGTAGCTCGCGTAGGTGACTTTATAGCTACGTTGAATCCTCTATAGTCCACTTCCCGTTGATAGGACCGATAGGCTTATAGGTGTCCAATAGGAGATTACTTTATTTCTTCTCCTATTCGGGTTACTTGTCCGATAAGACGATATTATACAAAGTTTTACGGTAGTTAGAACTAGAGTACATTAGCTATTTCCTCATTCTCAATAGTTTTCTAGACTGTTTGTAACCCCTTAAATTAAGAGTATTAGGCTAGATCAATAAATCACCTGGGGTTTTGTTCCTTTGGGTTCGATATTAAAACCGGGTTGATCTTGGTGAAGTGCTGATCAGTATATATATCTCAGGCGCTTGCGGATAGTCGATTATAGTTATTATTTAAGGTGCGGTTAATTTATACCAACAAGCATTTCGGCGCCGTTGCTAGGGAATGGTTTGCTGATTTTGAGTTTTAGTCTATCTTAGTCTATAGTTATCCTTTTATATTAAAAAAACAAAAATAAAAATATTATGGAAAATGAATCTCAACTTTTATATCAATATGGAGCACCATCGGGATCGTACCTCAACCAAAGGAATCTTCTAAACCTATCACATCATCGGCTATGAGCTACGCCCCCAGATTAATTAAAGAGTAAAATGCATGAATAGTCTATTAACTTGTAACGCTGTGTCGATTTGGTCCATCAGGTTTGAAAATACATTTTTTGGTCCATAACCTTGATTTGTGGTGCATCAATAGTCCAAATGACGTCATCAAAGTTTAAAAATGCATTTTTAGGTCCATAACCTTGATTTGTGGTGCATCAATAGTCCGGATGACATCATCAAAGTTTTTTGTCGCCTCGAGGTCGCCTGGGCGTGAGGCGGCGAGGAGCTCATGGGCGGCGCACGTGATGCTTTGTTGGGACGCGGTATATTCGCAAAAAGGCACCGGATAGGTCCTCTCTCTCTCGCTCTCCTCTCTCTCTCTCTCTCTCGAACGTCCTCCGCGTGCGTGTCCGGCGAGGCGCCGTCGCCGCCGTGGCCGGGCAGCAGCCGCCTCCCGGCGGCAGGCGACACCGCCCGGCGGGGCAGGCCACGCCACGTCCCGGTAGCGGCTTCACGACCCCCGCGGCAAATCATCCGGGTTCAGCCCCGCCAGCCTTCGGCGAAGCCGCTGAACGGAGCTCAACAAGCGGCCGCACCTCGAGCCCGACTATCGCCGGCGGTGTTTCCATCTCGCCATCGCAAGTCGCCGCCTCGCCGCCGGCGCATCAACACCACGCCAGCCAGAGGGCGGGAAGGCGGGGGCGCCGAGCCGGGAGACCGCTGTGCGGCGTTGCCAAGATCATGGTGGTGGTGGAGCCCGAGGTGAACCACAACGCCGCGGCGTTCCCGGAGCAGTTCGAGGAGGCGCTCAACTACTACGCTGCCGCTGCTCGACCGGCTCGAGCTGGCCGGGCGGCGCAGCGAACCGATGGAGGCGCGAAGTACGGGGGCAAGGCGAGGAGGATGGAGGTCGCCAGATGGAGCGCATCTCGCCTACACGGGATGATGGAGGCGCGGAAGCTCGGGCCAAGCAGAGCCGGGGGGGGGGGCGGCGTCGGGCGGGACTACGCTGCACTGGTGGCCCACGACGCCCATGGCGAGGCCTTCTTCTTTCTCGTTGGCACCGCAAGCCGCTCTACTCCGTCTCCGCGTGGAAGCCGGCGGCGTGCCGGCTCACCTAGCTAAGCTAAGCTAGCCGATGATCGCGTAGGTGCTGCACCGCATGCATGAACACACATGTCTACTACTCTCACCGCATGATTGAGAGGTTTTTTATGAAAAGACCGCCTCCCAAACCGAGCACATGTGTCAGCGACTTGTATGCAGGCCACCTCGGCCGCCATGGCGCGACTTCTCGAGCGACAAAAACTTTGATGATGTCATCCGGACTATTGATGCACCACAAATCAAGGTTATGGACCCAAAAAATGTATTTTCAAACTTTGATGACGTCATCCGGACTGTTGATGCACCACAAATCAAGGTTATGGACCCAAAAATGCATTTTCAAACTTGATGGACCAAATCGACACAAAGCGTTACAAGTTAATGGACTATTCATGCATTTTACTTAATTAAATTAGTTCAGAACATATCTTTTTGGTAATTCTAGCGAAAACCCCTATTCCCATTTAATCGATTTTGAGCAAACATGTTCATGTCCGAGTATTAAAGGCATGACCGATGAAACTTTAAGATGGAAACTCTTTCCGTTTTCATTAACGGGCGAGCTAAGAAATGGTATAATCGCCATGTTGGGAGTAGTCAAGGAGATTGGGAAATAATGAAAATACTTTTTGCCTTAAATATTAGAAAAGGTCGCTAAACTTCGGTTTGAAATCATAGGATTCAAACAATTAGACAATGAATCGCTAGGCAAGGCTTGGGATCGTTTTGATGGTTTTGTAAATTTCGGACCTAAACTTGCTTTTACCAGAACCCATGCTTTTACAACATTTCTTTTTAGGTCTTGATGATAGAAATAAAGAATATCTTAATTTAGCCTCGGGTGGAGCGTTTATGCATATTCTTGTTGAACATGCTAAAACTATTCTTACTAATATTTTAAATGATCTCCCCGAAGAAAAAAGAAGAGTTGCTAGAAGAAAATTCTCGTTTAGCTGAAAATAAACTTTTACCCGATTCATCTCCATCTATAGTTGAATTAAAATCTGAGCTAGCTAATGAGATAATTCTAAATTGAAAGTGGATGTTTGAAATTGACGATGATTTCTTTAATGATTTTGGGAATACTACACTTTATCGTAAAATTATTCAACCCCAAAACTCTAGAGATTTCAATTCTAATTTTTCACATCCCGATGATTTAAAATTCCTTAGAGAAATAACAAGAGAATTAATTTTTATTTTGGATGATGATTGGTTGATAGAATCTCGAGCAATCCCCCTGAAGTAATTCGTCTTAATTCACCTTACATTAGTATAAAGTTGCAAGTAGATTCATATCCTTTTAAAGCTTTATACAACCCAGTTGTAGGAGTCAACGTTATGTCATACACCTTTGCTAGAGAATTCTTGAAAGACATACCATTAATTCCTACAAATAAATTATTTAAAAATTGTTCAGGACATATTATTCCTAGTTTAGGAGTTTTGAGTGCACTTCCTATTGTTATTAATGATTTCCGCATTTTGCTAAATTTCTATATTTTTAATGTGTGGGATTTTGATGTAATGATTGGAGTACACATAATAAAACTGCTTCAAAGAAGGTCGTGATGGTAAATTACATGTTAAATTTGGGAAAGGATTTAGTTTTTCAATACCTATAACTCACCCAGTAAAAGTTAAAGCAGAGCCCCTTCCTTGATTAGATCCAACAGAAGAGGTTAAGGCTATTGAATTCGATAATTTTATTCAACTTTGATTTAGAAGATAATACCTAGTTCTTCATTGATGAAGAGGAGGAGGACCTTGTTGATCCTGAACCTCTTGATGAATTACTAGAGCCACCAAAACCCCTATTGAGCTTAAACCGTTTCCATCGGTCTTAAATATGTTTTTCTAAATAATGATCAAGAATATCCTGTGATTATAAGTGATAAATTTTCTGAAGAAGAGACTTATAAACTAATAACTATTTTAGAAAGGTATATTTTGCTTTTGGATATTCACTCTAAGACCTAAAAGGGATTAGCCCCATGTTCTTTGCACCCATCGCATACCAACTAATCTAGAAATTACACCTTCAAGAGAGCCTCAGCATAGACTCTAAAATGCGATGCGAGATGTAGTAAAGAAAGAAGTCCTAAATCTTTTACATGCAGGGATTATATACCCCTGTACCACATAGTGAGTGGGTAAGTCCTATTTAAGTTGTACCTAAAAAGGGAGGAATGACGGTTGCCCAAAATGATAAGATTGATACCCAAGAAAACTGTCCTTTGGATGGCGAATGTGCATAGATTATAGAAAACTCAACAAAGCAACAAAGAAAGACCATTTTCCTCTACCTTCCATTGATGAGATGTTAGAACACTTAGCAAATCATTCTTTCTTTTATTTCCTTGATGGTTATTCACGATATCACCAAATCCCTATCCACCACGATGATCAAAGCAAAACCACCTTTACATGTCCTTATGGAACTTATGCTTATAAAAGAGTGTCTTTTTAGATTATGTAATGCACCCGCTTCTTTTCAAAGATGCATGATGTCTATATTTTCCGATATGATAGAAGAAATTATGAAAGTTTTTATGGATGATTTTTTAGTTTATGAAAAAAGTTTTTGCTTAGAAAATTTAGATAAGGTTTTGCAAAGATGTGAAGAAAAAACACTTAGTCCTTAATTGAGAAAATTGTCATTTTATGGTTAGAAAAGGAAATAGTGTTAGGACACTTAGTGTCAGAAAGAGGTATAGAGGTAGATAAAGCCCATTCATTCCCCCTGTTAATGTAAAAGGAGTCCGAAGTTTTCTCGGTCATTGTGGTTTTTATCATAGATTTATATGAAATTTCTCATAAATTGCTAGACCAATGACCGATTGTTAGCTAAGAATGTACCTTTTGAGTTTGATGAAGAATGCTTGGAATCATTTAATATTCTTAAGAAAGCACTGACATCGGCACCAATCATTCAAACCCCATATTGGTCTTTACCATTTGAAATTATGTGTGATGCTAGTGATTATTTGTAGGAGCAGTCCAATTGCTTATGCTAGCAAAACAATGATAGAAGCACAACTAAATTATGCAACCACTGAAAAAGAGCTTTTGGCTATTGTTTTTGCTATAGATAAATTTAGGTCTTACTTAATTGGAGCTAAAATAATTGTTTATTCTGATCATCTTTGCTCTTAAATATTTACTCACTAAGAAAGATGCTAAAACATGCTTAATAAGATGGATTTTATTGCTTTAAGAATTTGATTTGGAAATTAAAGATAGGAAAGGAATAGAAAACCCCATTCTTTGATTATTTGTCTAGAATGTATTTTAAGGAACCTCGGGAACTACCTATCAATGACTCATTAAGAGATGACATCTTTGTTTAAACCTGACCAAGGCAGAGATCTTTGGTACGCGAATATTGTCAACTTTATAGTTGCAGGTTACGTACCATCGGGAGAAAATAAGAAAAGACTCATTTATGAAAGTCGTCTCCACATATGGGATCCACCATACCTTTTTAGGGTATGCGCAGATGGATTACTCAGAAGATGTGTACCAGTAGAAGAAGGCATGCAGATTATTTAGAAATGTCATTCATCACCATATGGAGGTCATTATGGGGCATTCCGCACTCATGCAAAAATCTGGCAGAGTGGTTTCTTTTGGCCAACCATGTATGAAGACACTAAAGATTTCATCTGAAGATGTGGGTCATGTCAGAGGCATGGAAATATCAATGCTAGAGATGCTATGCCACTCACCAATAATCTTCAGATAGAGCTCTTTGATGTCTGGGGAATTGATTACATGGGACCATTTGTGAATTCAAGGAATTATGAGTATATTTTGGTGGCAGTTGACTATGTATCCAAGTGGGTAGAAGCTATGCCATGCAAGAATGCTGACTCAAAACACTCAAAGAAAATGTTTGAAGAGGTTACATTTCCGAGATTTGGAACACCAAGGATGGTTACGAGTGACGGAGGAACACATTTCACTGGCAAGAAGTTTCACTTATACCTACAAGCTCATGGAATATGGCATTGTTGACGGCCACTATTGTATTAATTCAACCGTCAACTAACCATGAAAAGGATGCAAATGTGATCACCGAAGTAGACATAGGGTTTACACTGACCGAATTCCACGAGTTTTGGTGTTTCACTATTTATGCAGGCGTAAACCGGAAAAGGCGCAAACATACAAGCTTATCGGAACAAGAAAACGAAAAATAGACTCCACGGCTACACAGGAATGTTCTAGAAGAGACAAAAAGGCACCATGCCGAGCCGGGGGCCCGGAGGCCACCAGCGTGGGACCGGCGGGTCCCACCCCCCTGCCGCCGGCCGGCCCCCGGCCCCGGCCGGGTCCTGGTTCGCCCGGTTTGCTCCACCGCCTTTGAGGATCGATCCTAGCCGCCCTCGACAATGTCGGTTTGATCCGATGGCTCACGATCATCGTCCGGGGGCTATAAAAGGAGAGGCACCCCTTAGAGAGGAGAGCCCATTCATTCATTCTCATTCGAAGTTTGATCATCGGCCGTAAAACCCTAATTAGAGCTCCTTAGCTAGGGCCTAGATAGCTAGATTAGAACTAGAGGGAGGCAAGCAGCTTAGATTCCTGAGCCATCAAGAGCTTGGATTTGGTATAGTTCTTACCTCCTCTCACCTTTGTTCTCTTTCATTGTATAGTTATATAATTGCTACAATTGAATTGATGAATTCTTATTTACTTACATTCATAGTTATTGTGTTCTTTGTCTATTGTGGTTATATGCTTAGTATAGCTAGATTAACATTATACTTATCCATAGGTTCATATAGCACTCATCTAATTGATCTTTGGGTGAGTGATAAACATTGTGTAAGCGTGGTGCTTATATGTTGTTTATTGCGAATGCACCCTATAGGCTAGGTTTGGTAGATCGCTGGTGTGACATTCTGTTGAGTCCTATGTAATCCGAACCCCGTTTATAGGCACAAGAGGGCTTGTATACGACGGAAGGGCGTGCTATGTTCTCAAACTTCCCTAGTATGTCCACTATGAATAAATATAATGCTAACCTTAGCCATGATTACTAGGTGTATTGCACTAACCATAATATACATTGACATGTAGCTAGGAATAACCAGGGAATATCTCTTGATGTTCTACTAGCAACCCTAATGATATAGCTAGGAGTCTCTATCTATTTATCTTTGATGATTATACACTTACCTTATCAATTATTTTGTGACCTACCCCTGCATTGAGTAGCGAGGACATAGTTATGCCTATTCGTTACACTCTAGGTCAACACATTACCTTTATGCAGCCATGTAGACCTTCCTTTGGGAAAATATAAATGACAACCCGTAATACTCAGGGTAAAAATGCTACAATGGTATTTGATCCGTGGCTTTTTGATACATTTCTATATTCTAAATGGTGGCATGATTTAATACCACACCCCCTTGGTGTTATCTTTGGAGATGACAACTTGGCATTCTAGTGGCGGTGCGCTACTCTAGCATTTTTGGCGCCCGTTATTAGAGATAACATTAAGAGGTTTCAACAAGCATTTTTTTGGCGCGTTCTCTGGGAAGGCAATTGGCAATTAAAAAAGGATATCGATAGACCTAACAAACTAATGAGTTAGCGGAAACCATAGACCCTACTCAATGCAGGCTTACCCTTGTGTTTTCTATCTTTGTGAAATCTTATGCAGGTAATGAATGAGTGGTTTTGATCTGCCGATAACCACGTTGAAAATCCGAGAGAAACTCTTTCAAGAAAGAAATTCCAACAAGTGCGGGACATCTTTTTGAATCTCCATCAAGGATACCCACTGCCGAGGTTCATTCTTTTGAGGAGCAAGCTCCTACAAGAGAAGAAGAAGAGCAACAAGAGGGCAACTTAGCACCAGTTTTGAAGAAATGGCCGATAAGTCATCTTTAGTCTCCGCCCGAGCCAACAACATCCACACCGGACCTAACGCCGGGTTGGGGGAGAATGGATTTGAGCTCAAGCCGGCTCTTATCACCATGGTGCAAGCCAACCTGTTCTGTGGGAAAGCACATGAAGATGCCAGTGCTCATCTCCAACACTTTCTAGAGATTTGTAGCACTTTCAAGCAAGGATGTACCAAATGATACCGCTCGCCACGCCTGCCCCATTCTCACCGTTGGGAAAGGCAAAAGCAATGGTTCTACGCCAACAAAGACAACCATACAACTTGGGACAAATGCTTGTTGGTATTTCTTATGCACAATTAAAATATGAAGGATTCTCCCGCAGTTTACGTAATTGGCTCATTGTAGCATTTTACCTGAGTATTCTAGGTTGTCATTTATATTTTACCACCGAGAAACAATGGCTAAAGATATTGATAGTTCACCATCATGTATCTACTAACTACTATACCAACTAGACCTAAAAGGTAAGTGGTAAAATGATAAGAGTTATGCA